>BQNB010208803.1:0-10381 GCA_026074375.1 Tanacetum coccineum
GCATGCAAAAGAATATATATTTTGACAAAAGTGTATCGCAAATCAAAAAAAATATGACGAAAGTAAAAAGTGATGACGTTTTACATAGAACATGAGAGGTAATGTTGATTATGTTGTGAGGAGAAAAAAAAAATGGATCATCATTATAAAACTTTTGTTTTATTTAATTTCAAATCTTCACTCACATAAACTTGAACATGACCTCTCATGTTCCAAATGAACATGAGATGATCCTTATCCATAACTTTATCATAAATTATCAGATCCTACATGTATCTATTCTCATTCTCATATGTAGCATATATTTTTTCGACAAGAATGTATAACATAATAATTAATTGTCAATGGAAGGAAGTACTTAAGATAGAATGGTTTACCATAATCACGATTACAACTTCAAACCGTTTCTAGTTCGATCGTATTCTCTTCAGCCAATATAATGTGAGTACCTAGGGTTTTATGTCAATAACTTTGACCTATTATTTATATGCTTATGTTATATAAATGGGTTCATATAATGTTATAATATATTAATATTGTTTTTCATACTAAAACACAATTGGAAGCTTGGCTCGGTTGGTTAATATCCTTGCATGGTAACAATAGGTCACGAGTTCAAACCTTGCTACAGACATAATTTTTTAACTAATTTCGAAATTTAATTAAATTTATTAAATTATGGGTGTCCATGTCATCGTTGAGGTGGCATCCAGTCACTAAATTTTATATATATATATATATATATTGGTTAAAAAAATCAAAATTGAATCCAATTTGGTAAAAATTGAAAATTTTAATAGAGGAATTCGGTGGAGAAAAAAAACACATAAGAATATATGTGTCAAATTTGTGAAAAACAATCACTTAAAAAAGAAGAGGTAATTAATAAAACTTTTGATGGTTGAATTTTAAATAAATTATATGATTTAAGTGTAAATATATAAGTTTTCATGTTTTTTAATAACTTCAAAGAATAAACAAATAACCCCTTAGACTTTATACCTCTAGACTTTATATTTTAAAAATACAACATATATACGCACAAGATTATTAATATCAAAATGAAAACATGAATTCTTGTGTATGCAAATAAATACACGATGTTGTATGTATACGAACATGTCATATTTTTCCTCTTTATGAGTTTAGGTAAGAATATCCAAAATTTTTAATTAAAAACTTTTTATTATTTTAGGTCTTATAATTATCAAAATAACGCGTTTTTTTATTTTATAATATATATTTATGTTTAGTAATAACCGTTTTCACAAAAAAAAAAAAAGTGATGTGCATATATTTTTTTTTTGTTAATATTGTAAATTTCATGTTTCTAATGTACATTTTAAACTTAATATGGTAATTACACATATGTTTCTTGTGCACATTCTTTAATCTTCAAAATTTATAGCACAAAATATAGACAAAAATTGATATCAAATGAAATACATTTCAAATACAAATAACAAACCAAAAACATAAATACATAAACAAAAATTTGATATCAAATAAAATACATTAGAAATATAAATCCAACTATATCCATGTTGTTCAAAAACATGTGTGCACTCTTCGAAAAACATATGTGCACGTTTCACTTTCTCTCTCAAATTCATTAGAACATATGAGTACCCTTGCAAAACATATATGCACGCCTTTCGATAACATATATGCACAACTTCTAAATTTACAAGTGCCTTGGCTGATTATCTTCATCACACCTCGTCTTTTCTATAATTGAGTCATCCCCTAAAAAAGCAAAAAAATAAAAATAAATTATATATCAAAAAATCCACAAGGATGCTCGATCATGTAAAATAAGCAATTACTTTCTCACGCCCATGATGACCATATCATCATCTTAAAAGGTAAAAAGATCTTTTTCATTTGTGGCTATTAAAAATAGGAGAAAGGCCATGCTACTGGTATTAAATAACAACAACAATAAAGTTTAGCAGTGAATAGAATAATACTCCGTATTGGTTTCATCAGATCATGATACAATTATTTGATTTCCACAATTTTTATGTATGAATCAAGGTTTTTTTATACATATTACTACCTTGTTAGTTTGGTTTTGTTTGGATGTTGCCTTATTGCAGTATTTTATTTTGTTCAGAAGAAAAAGTTACATATAAACTCGTGATCTGCAACTCCATGTTTCTGGCATTATAAATCAGAAGAAAAAGTAACAAACTCTAAACACGCACTGTTAACGACTAGCTATTTATAAGAAAAGTTTACTCACCTTCTCCTGATTCAAATCTCGTAAAAATGACGAAGTTGTGGATGGAAGCGGTTATGTCGGCTAGTTTTTTTTTGTGTGAGGAAAAGAGAAATCACCATAACTGGTTTAATCAATAAATGTTTTACAAGGAATTAATTTTAATTACAATTAAATCTTATAAGAAAGGAAAGAAGGAAGATCAATATAGATGTGGATTTCTTGGAGGCGGTTGAGTTCAGGGAGAAAAAGAGAGGCGACTCAAAATAAAAGATAGGAATACTTGCCCTAATTAATTGGAGAGAGATTTAAGTTATTAATTCCAAAAATTCCCAGAATACCCTTTAACCAATTTAATATTTTTTATCTAGCACCCTTTTTAATTTCAGTAATTACAATATTGGCACAAGTGATCTCAATCATTAATTAATTAATCTAACGGTTTATATTTGGTTCTGTAGGTTCTGTACAAAAAAGTGGTTCTGCAAAGAAAATGCCACTATATATATATATATATATATATATATATATATATATATATATACATATATATATACATATATACATATATATACATATATATATACATATATATATATATACATATACATATACATATATACATATACATACATATATATATATATATATATATATATATATATACATATATATATATATATATATATATATACATATATATATACATATATATATATATATATATATATATATATATATATATACGTATATATATATATATATATATATACGTATATATATATACGTATATATATATATAGATATATATACGTATATATATATATATATATATATACGTATATATATATATATATATATACGTATATATATATATATATATATATATATATATATATATATATACGATAATATATATTAAATGATATATAATATATATAATATAAAACGTATATTAATATATTAATATGTTGTTGTGTGTGTGTTTGTGTGTGTGTATATCTTACATTTTATTTTTTTTATATAAGTGGATACCAGAATGATGACTTGACAAGATTAATGCCACATAATCACCAAATAAAGCCACCTCACCTACAATTTAATCCACGTCACCACATGTTATTTTTTAATCCATAGACAGCCAAGAAAGCCACATAAGCCATTTATTCAATCCACGTATTCAGCGACGGATAGTAAAATTAATTACCCGCCCCGCGACAGATAGTTTAAATCCTCCAACTAACCGAACCGAACCGCCCCGTGAACACCCCTAACCAATAGAGCCAAGCATCAGTTGTGATTAATAATATAAAACAAAATTGATATCTTAGACAAACTTTCTCCCTGATTTTCAAAAATCAAAACCTTAAACTAACTCAGTCAACCAATACCCTAAACTTTCTCCCTGATTTTCAAAAATCAAAATCGCCTACCCACATTTTCTCTCAATCTATAACACCAACTCTATTATTGATCACTAAATCAAAACCAAAAATCACGCACTAAATAAAAAACTCATAGCCATATCGGCAATTTGAAAATTTATCATCGAGAAATTAATCATCCATAACTCTATATTAACATGTGAGGAGAAGAAACCCTAATTCGGAGAGGTATAAAATCAATCCTGAAGTAGTGCCAAATAGTTGATTGCTTGGATATTTTGTTTATGAATTTATGTTATGCATGATTTTTGTTTTAATGTTTTGATATGAGATTATGAAATTTCTCTGCGCATTTTGCTATTGCCTATTATTTTCAGTATGGTTGTTGATATGGTTTTATAGTCCTATTGGTATGAATATGAGCAGCCATGGTTATTTGGTTGATTAATATTGGTAGTCTTGATGTTCTTACAAAATTAAGATTGAACACTTTCACCTTCAAATTCTCACTAAGTACACTTTTGAGGTTAAAACATGGCATAAAAAACTTAACCCTTTCTGGTCTCTTAACGGTTTACCAATAATTTTCTGCAAATCAAATTTAGACTTATTACCCGTTTCAATTTGTGGTGATTTAACAGGTGTCCTCTCATGTGGTGGTGGCATATATTTTTGAATTACATGTGAAGAACATATTTCTTTACGCGGGGAACATTTTAGCTTATTTGCACCTTAAGCGACCTTTGCAACTTCATCACCAATTGCTGCATCTCAGGTTATTACCGCACTCTAGGTAATATTTTTAAATTGTAGTTTTAGGTGAAAATTTTATGTCGATTGGTCTTTGGCTTAGCTGTTTTCTATTGTTTCTACATAGGTGATAGGGTTCCCATAGTTTTAGGTATATTTTAGTTTTGATAATCTTCATTAATGTATGATACTTTGGCCTACTTTTTGTTTGGATGATTATTTTTAAACATTTGCGGGGCTTTTAAAGGTTGATGTGTGTTTATAGGTGTCGATGTGCTATGGTTTTAGAACATGATATGTGTATGTAAGTTTTATGTTCATTGTGATTGGATGGTGTTGATCCTTTGATTAGAATGGTAGCTTTTTATTTTATTAGCGATTGGATTATTGTATTAGCAGGTGTCACTATTTAATAAATTGTTTGTCTATTTTCTTTGTGTAGGACGTAATTACAGTTTTCAGTTTCTTAAATGCAGCTAGAACAATGGTTGGTAGTGCCACACATCTGTTTGTTTCCCATGTTTATTCATATTGTTTAATTAATGCTAATTAAGGATATATGAATCGTGTTATTGTACTTTTATTCTTACATATGATTTTTGAATTTTTAATTATTAATTTAATTTTGTTGATCCAACCTTGCAGGAATCCTGATTGCTTATATCTGCATGAGTTCGGATCACAAGAGGATATCTTCACTAAAGATGAAAAGATATCAGAGTATACAAGGTAGATTTCTATTGTTACAACATGATGGTAGGAGCAATTTACAGATATTTGAGAATGTTACTTTTGTAAATTTAGTTTCTTTTCAAAGATGGCTATCGTCTTTTTCTTACTAAACAGGTAAATTTTATCTTTTTAGATTTAGATATAGAGAGTGTAATTACATGTAAAAATTCGATGCACATAATTACTTATGTGATCTTTTGCTTCTTATTAGAACGTGAGTCCTAACTCTTACTTTCAGAATGCTTGAATATACCAAAGGTAAACATCTGTTAACATAAGTGGGAAAATTAAGAGGAGATTCGTTGAATAATTCATGCTTTTATTTAATTTGCAGAAATACGTCGCTGATTTTTACATATCAGACTTCCAATTTACACTAATGGCTATGGTAAAGGCAGGTTATGAAGCCAAAGTAGCTCCTTTTATCAAAGAAACAACAGTGGTAGACATAACCAAGGAAAATCGAGAGTCGTCTCCAAGCTGACTTGTAGATCGTAGCTTGTCGTGTGAAGATCCTCTCGACATCTTATTGCCTTACCAAAGATCAGATTTTGAAGGTATTTTTTGAGCTATGGATGGTAAATTTTATCACATTTTAGCATTCTACATGGCTAATCATAGCTCATTTCAGATTCTCAAAGTTTATTTTTTCATCAAAAATTTCAAGTCTGTCGCTGACGATTCGCCTTCAAGGCCCTACACAACACGAAATTTCTACCTGAAGGTGATCTAGAACAAATTGTTGGTGACCTGACTAAGGATACAGGCATGATTGAGGATGAAATTTAATCAAGGATCGAGAAGTTATCATAAGTGAACCCAATGCTTAGTTTCCGTGGCCGCAGGTATGCCATTTTACATGTATAATATTTACATTTTTTTACATCCCAACACCGCCAAAATAGCATAATAGCTCGATGGGCGATAACATTTGGTTGTTGATTTCCGGCTTGGAATTTCATATCCATAGTTAATAGAGATGCATGTGCGGGCTATCTTTCAAGCTGCAGTGTCTGTGAGCCTCCAAGGCGTGACAGTTTTCCTACATATCATGGTTCCGTTAGTGGAACACCTCAGGAACTAAAACATCTGTATGCTTACTTGCTTCTGTTCTCTAATTTTTAATTATGTTTTTCATGCATTTGTATTACGATATATTATCTAACATGATTATTGGCTTGAAATTTGTGGTGAGGAAGAATTTATAGTTGTGTCTTGCAGATTCAAAGGAAGTAAAAGCACCTAAGAACAACAAGAAAAAAAGTAGAAGTCCTTCCCCTGTATGCATTGTCTCAGACACATCTTCTTCTCCAAACAATGCCATCAAGGTTTATATCTTAAAATGCCAATGGTAAAATTGCCTACGATGTGGTATATTAGCAATCATGCCATTATGTGAAATTGATTATGTCTTTATGCAATTCGTTTATCTTTTAGGGGCTGTTTGGATATGGCACCTAGGAATCGATCATATGGCTACGACAAATTGAGGTTTGGTAATGTTTATGATATCTAATACGGAGTATTTTAGAAAGTTATTAGTTGCATACGCACACTTATTTTTCTATAAATAGTTACTTTAAAGGGCAAATAAGACATGTAGGGTAATGGGTCAAAAAAAGGTTTACACAATAAAACCTTAGCTTTTAAAACATGTCAAACCAAGTAATACTTGCCTCATGAGATATAAGTTTGTAAACAGTGTGAAAAGGCAAGCTCAAAAGTCGAAATAGGCTCAGTTAAATCACGGGTCAACTTAAATTTCATACTGTAATTATTTAATATAGTTGAGGTATTGATTGGTTTAAACAATATTTCAAGATAACGTATAATCTAATTAAGAAAGTTCAGAAGTTCGAGAAAATGAAAATGAGACCAATTAGCCTCCAACAACCATAGATCTTGACAAAAAAATATTGAAGGACCTCTTATTCGATCAGATTTCTACCAAGGTTTGACCGTATTTTCACCTACCTAGATGAATTATTTTTAATTTTTTTGGCCACACCTAAAAGTAATGTGGTGTTTGAATTTGACTTAATTCTTTTGGCCACGCCTAAATTTTTTTTTGCCACACCTAAAACTTTGTGATTGCTTGTCCTTAAATCTCATCACCGCATGCTAACATCTGTTCATATTTATTAGTGCAGTAGGTTTTGGTATCTTGAATTTCTTTGTCTTGATTTTTGGTGACCATCTTAAGTCGAGGATTAAAAGGGATGCTGGTATAAAAGATTTAGGATCCAGCATACCATGTCATGGTAATTGCTTATTCTATGAAAAGGAATGATTGGTCATGTGCAATCACATGTCTTTTGCCCTCCATTTTGTTAGATTACTTCATTTATTTTTCTATTACTTTTAGCTTATAATCAAGTGGAGAGTTGGTTTCATTTGCAACAATTACTTATGTTTATACGTAGTTTTGACAATTTGATATAGTAGCCATTGCTTATATGTTAATTCAGAATTTATTAATTTATGTGTCATTTGTAGCCATTGCTTATGTAGTTTCATGATTAATTTATAATACGGGCTTGGGGCATTGATTTATGCTAGGACTGGGATAATAGTAAGAAGTAGTTCATCACAGGAATGGGATGAATTAGAGCTAAAGACATCTCAGGTTTAAATTTTTCTTCTTACACATCTTAGTTTTCATTTTTGTTGGCAAAATACCATTCCCACATTTTTAAACTTCTTGAAGGCCTCGAATGAGTAGCAGCCATCAATCTTTAAATGATGGGTAGAAATGGGTTAAGTCATAATGCATATGTTTTTCTAGGAATCAAATTATGGATAATTGGCTTGTGTTGAGAACGGCAAACACTCATTGACCCTATTGCATGAACGTCTTAGATAGTTAATGTAATGAAGTCAAATGCAAAAGCTATACTGCAATAGCACAACTTATTTTTTCAATAAAGTTGTTATAGAGGTCGTAAATCATTAATATAAACTTTGGGTCTCTTTTAATTTGTTTATCTCATTCTAATAATTGTTCCAGTTTTATTAAGTTATACAAGTTTTCCCATTTTGTCCCATGTAAATTATAACACAAATCAATGCGTTCATTAGTCACTAAAATGAACTTATCACATCTGGTAAAGAATGACTTGGCTTTTAAAATGTGTTCCATAGAACTTGTGATCAAGTTTGAGCATTAATCAGGAAGAGAGTACTGAACTTAGACCATATATTAGAGGTTTTTAACATTGCTACTATATATAAGATTATCTTAATTATATATGCTTCTGTTTACAATTTTTAAATCATATAACCACCTGTTAGAGGGTTTGCCAAATCTCATTATTTAATGACTTTGTAGGTAAATAATTAATTACTGAAAGTTAGCTCTTTGTCTGCTAATCCTACATAATTCCCTAAACTGACCCAAACCCTGAATATTAATATATGCGGCTTCAAAACACAATAATCGTATAAAAAATAATGAAAAAAAATGCCAAATACCCCAGCAGACTTGATAAAAAAGCTAATTTCTTGGTTACATATGTGCAATCCGTGTTCGCTGAAGGCTGAAATTTCATATTCATGTATAAGTCCAGATTGAAATACCAGACTAGAAATACGAGAGGTATTGGAGTCTTTAGCTCGAATGGTGATGTACTCGGTTGAATGGGAAGCATCATTGGGAGGGAGTAGCCAGGTTTTTAGTGGTGTATTTGATGGGCGATAGAAGCTTCAACTATCAGTTGTTTGTGGTTACATATTCATTTTCAATAGTACATTTTCATTTTTATGATTGCATGATGTCTACGCTGTTTTTAGCTCATAAATAGTATCCCTTTTAGATATCTTAAACTAACTGTAATGTTACTTTTGAAGATACTTTGTTATGATAAAGATGGTAAGTACACAAAAAATCAACAAACGGCGTTGTATATAAATAAGCTTAATTTAGCATTTGAGTTTAAACTATATACTTTATTCTTGTGCACTACTTTTTAACTTTTATTTTCCCATATTCGATCGACATTTATTTCTTTTCTTTCTTAATGTGTTGCATAAATACGTTACTACGTTTATAACTTATTTTCCTTAAATTAGATATTGCAACGATATTCATAAGGCTCGCCCACCCACTTGGGATGGTAAAAACGATGGAGAAGCAAGTGTGGAATTTCCGAATGATATGTTGATTCCTGATTCAGACGACATATTGATTCCATAATTAAGGAAACCTATCCGGAATTGCTGAAAAACCTATATGATCATGATTATTTTCAAGAGAGCCATTCTTGCACCGACTCATGAGCTGGTTGATATGATAAATTATAGGATGTTGTCCTTAATAGCTGGGGATGAAAAGACATACAATTCTTTTGACTGATGTTGACACCAATTTTGATGGATCCATTTACACAAAAGAATTCCTTAGTAACATCAACATGTCTGGCATTCCACACCATAGTTTAAAACTCAAAGTAGGTACTTCGGTTATGTGCATGAGAAACATTGACCAAAAGGTCAAACTATGTAACGGAACTAGGCTTCAAGTAGAAAAAATGGGAAGAAATATAATTAAAGCTAAGATAATATTAGGTGGTAATTAGGGTACTATTTGCGCAAAACCGCATATGGTCATTACCTCTCAAACAATAAGATGCCGTTTAAACTAAACCGGCGAGAGTTCCCTATTCAAATTTGCTTCAGTGTACCCATTGATAAAACTCAAGGTTAGCCATTTTCTAAGGTTGGGTTGTTTCTTCAGAGGCCGGTTTCTCTCATGGGCAACTATATGTCACTGTCTCAAGGGTCAAGAGCAGGAAGTGAAGACTCTATGTAGTGATAGAGATGGTAAATACATAAATTAAACGACCAACGTTCTGTATAAATAAGCTTTTTTCGAATTTAAACTTAAAGCATATACTTTTGTAATGGCGGATAATTTATTAACTTTTATTTCCTCTTATCGGATGACCATTCATTTTTTATTCTCTATTAATTATATAAAAATATTACGATGTTCGTAATTCATTAATCATTACTTAATTTTTTACTTAGATACTCAGAAAACAAGCCCGCCCATCGGGCGAGCTTTGCAACTAATATGCATGCATACACACACACACACATATATATATATATATATATATATATAGAGAGAGAGTTAGGATCAAATAAGAAGAAAACTTAAAATGAGAATAATAAGAAGAAACCACAACCACACATTTAAGACGCACCTAAAAAAATAGATGCATCTCCCATTAAAATTATCTCTCCTATTTAAAATGTGTAGCTAGAAATTATTCTTATTCTTCTTATTATAGTT
>BQNB010208804.1:0-10381 GCA_026074375.1 Tanacetum coccineum
AAGCACATAGAGATAAGGCATCACTTCATCAGAGATTCTTATGAGAAGAAGTTGATTCAAGTGATCAAGATTCACACAGACTACAATGTTGCAGATCTTCTCACAAAGGCATTTGATGTTAGCAAGTTTAACTTTCTAATTGCTAGCATTGGATTACTTAATCTTTAAAGATGTGCTTGTCTTAGAAATGTATTTAGAAGTAAAATTGGTATTTGTAAGATTAATGCTGCTAGGCAGGTTTTAGTATTGCCAAGTATAATTAGTACTGCTAGTTATACTTAAGACTGCTAGTTAAAAACTGTTAGTCATAATTAAAACTGTTAAACAATATCTACTTTGGATTGTGTATTCTTAGTTTTGGACTAATATTTGCAGGCTAATCATATTAAGTACCTGGTATTGAATTAAGGGGAGGACATGCAACATTAAATAAAGGTGTGTAATGAGTCAAACACCTAGATAATTTAAAAGAGGTCAGGACACGAAGGTACCTCAGTCTAGTGGTCCTCCTGAAAAGGTTGATGATGAGGCTGTCTATAAGGAGTTGGGTGACAGAATGGAAAGGGTTGCCACTACTGCTTCTAGCTTAGAAGTAGAGCATGATAGTGGTAACATCAATAGGACCCAATCCATGGCAACACTTTATGAGCCAAGTCCTTAGGGAACTGGTACAGGTAGTGGTCCCAGGTGCCAAGATACCATATTGGGGGTGTAGATGCTCAAACTAGGTTTAAGAATACATCTAAATAGTCTAATGATCCACCTCTCTCAAGAGTTCACGCACTTGGAAGTGGAGAGGACAGTATGCAACTAATGGAATTAATGGCACATTGTACAAAACTATCTGGATTTGTGAGCTCAAAAGAATAGAGAGATTTATGATATAAAAACAGAAAGAGTGATTTGTTGAGCCAAAAGAAATGAGAGATTCAGTGAGCTTAAAAATAGAAAGAGAGATGTGAGTATGAAAAACAGACAGAGAGTTTCAGTAAAAAAAAGAAATGAGAGAAATTGTGAGATGAAAAACAGAAAGAGAGCTTGTGATAATCTAAATTTATAATGGAAATGATTGTTGGAACAACATTGGTGTTTATACTACTAGGCATAAACTTAATACTGCCAGTATTAAGTTAGTACTGCCAGGCATATCTTAATACTGATGGGTAAAGTTAATACGACTAGGCTTAAAGTTAGTACTGTTATGCTAAAATTAGTACTGGTGTGTGACCGTTAGTACTGTTTAAGGTATAACAGAATTTTCTTAATTAATTAATAGTCGTTGAGATATTTTCGCCAACAACTTGCTTATAGGGGTCTATGATTTGGAAAATTCTTGATAATTCTTTCTCTTATAAGGTTTCTTTGAGAAAAGATTCAATTTTATTAAGTCGGTCAAATCAAAACCCTAAGTGCTCTCTACATAATCTCAATTAACTTTACCAAACTCTCATATTCTCATCAACGAACATAAACCCAGAACCCTTATCATAACTTCATCAATCATGGCTAATTTGGAGTTCTGTGATACCCACAACATGGTCGCTTACTTACTCAAACCAGAAGGAAGTGAAGATTTTCAACAGATAGTAGATTTCCTCAACACAAGTCACATAAAGTTTGCTCTCACTAAAAATCCTACTATCTATACTTCACTCATTCAACAGTTTTGGCAAACTGCTTCTACAAGCACACTTGAAGATGGAGAAGTGGAAATAACTGCAACCATAGATGGCCAACTCAAGACTATTACTGAAGCATCTCTTAGAAGACATCTCAAGTTAGAAGATGCTGATGGTATTAGTTCACTACCTAATACTGAAATTTTTGAGCAGCTTGCTCTTATGGGGTATGCTTCTGATTCTGACAAGTTGACCTTCCAAAAGGGTCACTTTTCCCCTCAATGGAGATTCTTAATACATACTATTCTTCATTGCTTAAGCCCTAAGAAGACTGCTTGGGAGCAGTTTAGTAGCAACATAGCAACTGCTATCATTTGCCTGGCCACAAACAGGACTTTCAACTTTTCTAAAATGATTTTTGAGGGCATGGTAAAAAATTTGGACAGTAGGTCTAAATTCTTGATGTATCCTAGATTCATTCAAATCCTTTTGAACAAACATCAGAGATTGCTTCTACCTCACAAAAGAACTTATGTTGCTCCTACCCTCACACAAAAACTATTCAGCAACATGAGAAGGGTTTCCAAGGGTTATATTGCTAACATGCCAATCACATCATCCACAATGAACGTTCACGCTTAACATCACAAACATAGGACTAACGTACCCGAATCCAAAACAATGAAGACTATCACGTCACACTAATAACAATCTAACAACAATGAGACGATCACGCTCACTACTAAAAATCGCATCAATGCCTTGAGACGGTAATGCATCTAGCACAACAATCCAAACCAAATTAGCAAGTAGCACATAACATACAATAGTCACGTATAGCTCATGCCTCATTTAAAACACATTATCACATTAACTAAAACATTTCAAAACCTCTTTGCATCATTTCCATGCCAAATGTAAAAACATTAAAAAGTGGGACTATGAAACTCACCTGATGCTTAAGCAATTCCAAACTCCTTGCACAAAACTAAACAATAAAACAAACACGTGTTACACGTGACTAAGCCAAAAGCTTATGCACATTTAACAATCATATGATGGATATCTAAGGTGTTCAATTACCCTTATGGGTCACCTCGACACAGCGCCACCTTAACCAACATGTTTACACACTTTTCTAAAGTTTTACAATTACCCAAAAATACACAATTTTAGTGTCACTTTACCATTTTCTAAACCTTACCTACTGAGCTTTATAAATTATACAAAAAATCACGCATTCAATACCATGAGTCTACTAACTCCAAGATTTTTATACTAATTTATTTCCACTCCTAAATGCCTCAAAGAAAATCAAACTTCCAATTACTCAGATTCGGATCTGCTCGAACACTAAAAAGTTTGGACCTAAAAACCATACTTAGACTCTAAATCAAAGGCTCTACTTTGGAGGATTTTTAATAGACACATATAACTAAACTACAGTAAGTTGGCTAATCCTAATTCAAATTTTAAGTGGGGGTTTTACACCTCACAATCTCACCTAAATCTGACCCGAATTTAATGTTTTGACAACTTTTCTTGTACGAACCAATTGACTAACTTTTTGAACTCGAAATCGTTCGAGGCCAGACAATCTGGAAACTAGACTCACTGAGATACATCATAGGTATTGGAATCATAACAATTCATGCTTCTAACCTCTAGATATCATCAAAACAACATAGCCCTAAATTCTGCTCAAACCTAAAACAAGTTCTAACGCTATCTAAACCCTAAAGATTACACCAACGCGCATCTAATTAATTACCAAGAACCCTAATTAGTATATAAACTTTAATTTACAGAATATTATGAAACCCTAGATCCACCATAACTCTTGTTACATGAATTAAATCAATAATTAAACTAATTAAGAAAACTAAACATACCTTAAAGCTTGTTTTCTTCACAAAATCAAAACCTTAATTTTTCTTCTTCTTTTCTTGAGGTATTCGGCCGACTAATGCAAGAGGAGGGGAGGAAAATTTCGTTCTTAGGGTATTATGGGTTAGTATATATAGGATACAAAATTCCCTAATTAGAGTCCTAGTTAAATTGGGCTTTGATTTTCTTTTTTTTCTTTTTTTACCAAAACCGGCCGAATATATGTATGCATATATATTTTTTTTATTTATTTATTAATTACATATTTACTAACATTACCTTAAGTTTTTATAAAAACCTAAGCTTATTTGAGTAAACCTTTTTGCGTAAACGCAATTTACTAGGCTTTTAAAATAAATAACTTTTCATTTTTATTAAACCTAACTTTCCAAAAATAGAAATTTCATTTTTCTTAGACCGAACTTCTAAACCTACACATTCCTTTATATCACTAACACTAAAATAGTATACATAATATACTATACAAAATTAACACGTAAACTCTTAAATCGCTAATCATTTCCTTGTCACCAAAGTGAAACGAAAATGAATTCAAAACACATCCATCCACATCTCAACAACCACCTACACCACCATTCATGCAACTTGTCCATGATGCAGAAGAACCTGCTACTTTGCCTCATGATTCATCTCAACTAAGGGTTCAATCACTTGGCAGTGACGAGGGCAGTTTGACACTCAATGAATTGACGGTTCTTTTTACAACATTATCTAAGAAGGTGAAGGATTTGCAAAATGACTTAAAGCAGACAAAATTGATATATGGTGCTGCTTACACTAAGCTCATTCTGAGGGTCAAGAAGTTGGAGCACAAGGTAAAGGTAGGCAAATCTAGAAGAAGGGCAAGAGTGATTATCTCTGATAATGAGGAAGACTTAGAGGATTCTTACAAACAGGGGAGGATAATTACTGAGATTGATCAAAACCCCTATATTTCATTGGTACAAGATGAAAGAACTTCATGGATTCAAGAGGATGTTGAGACTCAGGGGAAGACTAGTGCTGATACTAAGATACTGTTAGAACAAAAGGGGGAATTGCATATATATCCCTGCAAAAGCTCAAAATTGCATATATATCCAACTTAAATTAATAATTACATATATATCCTTTCAAAAGTCAAAAATTGCATATATATCCAACTTAAACTACTAATTGCATATAAATCCTTAATAAACTTTTGTAATTGCATATATATCATTTCTTAACCTTCATAATTGCATATATATCATTTATAAACCTTTAGTATGTCTTATATATAAAAAATTATTTAAAATAATTATGAACTCTAAATTATGATATTTATAATTTTATAAATATCAAAAGTAACATTTGTTTAAAATGTACGATGTCTCGAGATTTAGAATGAATTTGATATCAAAAGATAATACATCAAAACGATTTTTAAAATCACAAAAAAACAACGTATATCATATATAATACGAATGCATGAAATAAACTCATCAATATCTATATCATGATTGTTATATATGTATAAAAAGTAAAGTATTGTTACAATGAAAGCGTATATTATTTACCAACAAGTTTATAAGCAAAGAAAAATTAATTTTAAAAAAATATTTTTTAATAATTATAATTATCATGTATTTTATAGTTGTAATTTATATTAAATAGTTATTTGTATATATATGCAATTTTAAGTTTAAATTGGATATATATGCAATTTTTGAGCTTTTAGAATGATATATATGCAATTTTAAGTTTGAGTTAGATATATGTGCAATTTTGAGCTTTTGGAGGGATATATATGTAATTCCCCCAGAGCCTACTGAACTAGTGGAAAATCCTGATAGTGGTGAAAAGGGTGAAAAAGAAATTAGTACTGTTGAGGTACTAGTTAGTGTTGCTAGTGTAATTCTTGAAGTTAGTACTGCCATTCCTGAAAGACAAGTTTATATCAGAAGGAGTGCAGAAAAGAGAAAAGATAAAGGAAAAGCTATCATGAAAGATGATGAATCTGTTCAGAAGAAGACAAAGAAGCAACTAGAACAAAAAAGACTTGGGCATGAAGAAGCTATTAGACTGCAAGAACAGATTAATGAAGAAGAAAGACAAAGGATTGTCAGGGATGCAGAAATAGCTAAACAATTACAAGAAGAGATTGATATAGAAAGGCAAGAACAAGAGAAGTATGATCTAGCACAAGCCTTCGAATTGCAAGAGGAGTTTGATAAAAGGAAAGAAGGTGTGGCTGAAACTACTCAAGCTCATGATATTGATTGGAGTGATCCTGCTGTGATAAGATATCATGCACTTCAAAATAGATCCTTCTCTGTAGCTGAAGTAAGGAAGAACATGTGCATGTATTTGAAGAATCAGGGAGGATATAAGCAGAGTCATTTCAAAAGAATGAGCTATGAAGATATTAGACCTATATTTGAAAGAGTATGGGATCAAAATCAATCTTTTGTACCTAAAGATTCTGAGATTGAAAAGGAAGTGATGAAGAGATCTGGATTTAATTTTCAAAAGCCACCTGCTAAAAGACAAAAGGTTGGAGAAGTTTCAGGGTCAGTTAAAGAACAATCTACATGAAAATGAAAAAGTAAGTACAAAAAGAGCTTAAAGAAACTTTTAGTGAGAGTATCCAGTAGAAGAAGTTACATGTGAAGCTCTTGCAGTTTAAATAATCCAATTATAGAACTGGGAAGTTTTCACTAAAGGAATCAGAAGTTACAGGAGAATAATAAATTTGAAAACCATACATAGTCTATCAAGTTTTTGAAGACATGTTGAAGAGATTTGATAGAGATGACCTGGAGAAGCTTTGGGATTTAGTTAAGAAGAAGTTTAGTTCAACAGAGCCTACAATTGATAAAGAGAATGTATTATGGGTTGAACTAAAGAGGTTATTTGAACCAAATAATGATGATACCACTATAGAAGCTTCAGAGATATATGCATGATCCTTTGAAATGGAAATTGTATGATACATGTGGTGTTCACCATGTGTCTACAGAAAGAGGACATGACATCTTTATGCTAGTTGAAAAAGATTATCCACTGACAAGAGCACTTATGACTGTAATGTTGGCTAACAAACTTCAAGTGGATGAATCTTCAGAGATGGAAAATGAGCTTTTAAGTAAAATCTTCTATGAGGTAGAAAGACTAAGAACTTGAAGTGTTTGAAAGAATCCTCTTAGAGCCAAAAGGTTTAATTCATGAAACTTGATGATTTGAAGGTAAATCACAAGTTTAGGGGAGGATTGTTAGGAATTAAGGTCTTCTATAAAGTTTATACTGCTAGCTCAACTAAGTACTGCCAAGCTTAAAGAGTTTGTACTGCACAGATTATAACTACCAGTACTAACTGGTTAGTACTGCTAGAGCAAAAGTTAGTACTGCCAGTACTAACTTAATACTGCTGAGAAGAAGTTAATACTGCTGAAGACTAAAGACTGCATGAAGATAAAGACGTGTGAAGGGATATGCATGGATTTGTTCAAAGTATATATTCTATAAAGATAGGAAGATATGTATAAGATTATATATTTAGAAGATATGTTGATATCTTATAGAAGTTTAAAAAGATTTGTAGTTATCTTGTAAAGGACTCCTTGGTGTATAAAAGGAGATCCTAGGTTATGGTTTTAGACATCGGTTTTCCATAGAATTCATAGCTTCAAGGTTGTAAACCCTATCACTTCATTAGAGTGATCGTATTAATATATTGAAGCTTATTGTGTTGGTTATATCTTTCTGTGTGTCAAACATACTTTACGGTTTCATTAAGTATACTTCTTAGTGATATAAACTAGATTCCGCATAGTTTATATCATTCAATCAAAGTTTCATTCTTAGTAATTTTGGATTTATCCAAGAATACTAAACCTTATATCAAGCTAAGGAGTTAAAGATCTATTCATTGGGATCAACATATAATCTCTAAAGACTTCCCCTTGTAAGCTTACCAAACCTCAACTAGATCCCCAACGATCTAGGCTTGATCTCTCAGATACAACACTTCTCTTACAACTCGATTGAAAGATAGTTTGATTTAAGAATCAATCCCTAACCTAGCCTAGGGACTCGATTATAATAGAAAGGGTATGAGAAAGAAGACTGATGACATCAAATAATATCACTTTTATAGTATCATTTATTCCATATAAATTACCCATTTGATATAATCATTGCATGAATTGGTACTTAATCTGTTATATTAGTTATTTGCAATAATTATGGAGCAATTAGTGAAGATTAGCTAAAAGGCGCACATTTTGGAGCTTAAATGAAGAAATCAAGAAACCTACTAATCTGACATTCAGTACGCCGTATCCATCAAGAAGATATGGTGTATCTGCGCCTAAACTTCACAAGAAACCACAATACACAATCACCTATACACCTTATTCAGAATGCATCATACGCCGCATCAAAGAAGATGTACTTGAAGAACATTTTGGATGATGACATACGTGGTCCCTACTCCAAGGAAACTCTAATACGCCGTATTAACCTTAATGGATATGGCGTATCGACTTAATTCTAGCAACTTTAAATACAAAACCCTAAACACGACTTTAGGGTGTGCTTAACCATATTTTTGAAACCCTAATCACATAGGACAATTTTCAGAGGCTAAGACGAGCATAAAAGGTCAATCAAAGTTCTTAATTACAAAGAAAACACTATGTAATTCCCTTATACTCTAAATACACATTCGGTTATTGGTATCATTCATTAGCTTGGTTAGTTTACCTTAATCGTTCGTCTATGACATTTGTATTTATAATTACAATGGTGATCGGCTAATACCTTTAGGTATTAGCCATGTTTATGAAGATTTAACTTTTCGTTTTGTTTATATCGATTTCCTCTTATTTGATTGTGTGTTGGTTTATGCTTATCAATTTATACTCTCTTATATGCTTAAGTATGCGACTTATCATTCAACTGGGTCTAGGTATACAAATAATGAGTTAGCTAGATATCGGGATAGCTCTCCATATCTACAATCTATATATCTGGAATAATAGGATCAAAAATTATTGTGTTGTCCTTCCCTTTAAGGTTTAGTAAACAAGTTGGACTAGGGGGTGACCTAGGATCAACAAATAACGTTCTGATTCCTTAAAGGATGGATTGGGGATAATGGACTACCAGTATATATAGGCCGTTAAGCAGTAAGTTAGTAAAGTCTCTATGAGCTAGTCGTTAGTGAGATCACCCGCATTGAACCTCTAAGATAGATTATAACCAACCGCGAATACTTTATGCGAATGTACCTAATTGTAATAGAATTAGCATGTCTATGTTTTAGGAAGAAGTATCGCCTAAATCTAGGAATGATATATTAGACAACAATAAGACAGTCATTGCACTAATAAACAAACCTGTTTTTTATCGGATTAATCATGGTTAATATAGTGTCCTTACTATAGGCTTGAACCATTTCTCTATCCTCTGGTTAATCTCTTATGTGCATTAGAGTGGCTTAAGTAGCGTTAAGTCACCAACAAAACCCATGCCAGTCTCTCAGACTGAAAACCCCCTTTATCCGTTATAATTAGGATTAACTTAGGTTTAGCATAGGTTTAACTTAAAATAAAATAACTTAGATAACTTAAATACTGATAGATATAAGAATTAGTTCTCGCTCTTAATGATCGACACCCTACTTACCAACAAAGCTACAATTGATTGGATACACTGCCCGTTAAAGTGTTGTTTTAGGTAAAGTTGGCAAAATATAACTAGTAAAACTTGATACATAAAATATACCTACACACAACGACACATCAAGTTTTTGGCGTCGTTGTTAGGGAGTGAAACTTTAATTTTTTGTTTTTATTGGTATTTTCAATTTAGTTTAACTTAGATTAGTTTGCATTGTATATTTTTGCATATTTAATTTTTCTGCATTATTTTTGTCTTGTCAGTATTCTGTTTGACAAATCTATACGATGTATTCTAAATTATTGGATACGGCGTATTAAGCTGTCATAACAGATACTGCGTATTCGTATTCAACCGATCTATACGGCGTATTCATTCAATTGAATACGGCGTATTGATCATCTGATATAGTAGCAGATCAATTTTTCACATTACATTTTCTGTTTTATTTTCTGTGTTCTCTCACAAGAGCACATCCTACTGATATTTTTTCTTGTTACATATTATACTAATAAACAGGAATTTGATTGAAGAAGCGATGACAGGAATGTAACTGAACTAATTTTAAAGGAATGCATGGGAAAAGCTCAAGCTGAATCAAGTCTTACTAAACCAAAAACCAACAATAATATGAATATTGAACTCATCAAGAAATTCTTGATGGAGTTGCAAAACAATGCACACTACGGAATGTTTGATGAAGACGTGGTCGACCACATTGCTAAAGTGCTTGAAATACTTGATTTAATTAAAATTCCTAATGTGGACACCCATCAACTACGCATGAAGGTTTTTCTCTCTCACTGGCTGATGATGCAAGACAATGGTAGATAGATGAGGGGGATGGCAAAATCACCACATGGGAAAAACTAGTTGAGAAAATTTTCTATAAATTTTATCCCCTATCCCGCGATGGCGAAGATGAAATGTTGAACGATGATGATAACAGAGAGCGTGATTACCTTGAATTCATATCTTAAGTGAATTCAAAATTCAAGGATTGTAGGAGAGAGGATGATGTAACTAAAAAAGCGTTATTGAATTCTTGGGTAAATGGAAGTTGACATAAAGAACTGATGAATGACATCGTATCAAGTGATGAAGAATGGGAGTAATCTAACTATGGAAACAGTCCTAACACTAATACTGACTCTGTAACACCCCCAAAATGGGTCGTAGCGGAATATGGGTTTTTAACACCCCCAAAATTT
>BQNB010208808.1:0-10381 GCA_026074375.1 Tanacetum coccineum
CAAAGTATACTTGGGCTTGGGTTTATAAAGAAAAATATTAGGGAGTGTTTGATTTTTGGTTTTGTTGGAGGAAATACAAATATAAGGGTGTGTTTGGTTTAGGACTTAGTATGAGTAAAATATAATAAGGGGGTGTTTGGTTTCTAGTTTTGATGGAGTCTAAACAAAGAAACAATTAAAAAGGTGTTTGGATTATATGTTATGTTTATAAATTATATTATTATTATTATTTTTCTAAAACACTTATTCCACAATATTTGTTTTTAAAACACTTAATTGAAATATTAAAAATTGTAAAATACTATTTTGACGCGGTTTCGACCAAATGCGGATAAAAGATGAAAATTAATAAAAATAAAATAAAATAAGCTCTCTTGGCTAAATTATGAAATTGTCGATATCTCGAACGCTAAAATGGATAATGTCCAAATCACGACTCGAAAATAGCTAAAACAACGATTTTCGTTAAAACGGCTAAAAACAAAATAATAAATTCCTTAAAAATTGAAATGGAATTTAGAGCTCGGTTAAAATGTTGACCGTAAAATACGAGATGCTACAATTATGCTCTTAAGACCAAATTTGCCCCACATTCTAAAAAAATTGTATCTGAGCTATTGATAAGACATCTTGTATCCTACAAAATACCCACATACTGTCAATTCCCATTTCTTACTCCCTTCATTAACTATTTCTTCATCAAATATTACCACCTCAATACCATCTACATTAATTTCAGTAGGAATTAGATCCAACTTGTTATCCAAAATATTGTTACTCACAATTTTAGCATAAGACACCTTTCTACCTTCTTTGTCACCCTTCTGACTATTACTTCCTTGAGAGTCTACTTTATTCTCCTTTTCATTAACCATACCAGTTTTCAAACCAACAAAGCTTTCCTCATTATTCACATTCTCTACACTAACTTCATCTACCAATACTGAATTCACCCTTGTTTGGCTCACATTCTCAACACTAACTTCTTCTACCAACACTGAATTCACATCTGTTTGGCTCACATTCTCAACATTAACTTCTTCTACCAACTCTGAATTCACCCCTGTTTGGCTCACATCCACTTCCCCCCTCATTAATATCCACCTAACTACTCTCTAAGCTATCATTACACATAGTCTCATCATTCAAACTTTGTTTCTTCTTGTTTTTTTTGTTTTTTCCATTCACTAAACCATAATCAGAATTCGCAAGCTTACTTGGAACCCTAATTTGTCTTTTTACGTTTTGTCTAACACTAGACATGGTGATTTGAACAAAAGCGGAAGAAAACTCAAATTGAGGCTTTAATCAACTAAGAGCTGAATCTAAGCCACTAGTATTTGAATCAAGTAATCAATCTACACTAGAAATTTTGAATTCTGTTTTTGGCGCCAAAATGACGCCATTAACAAAACTTCAAAACTGTTGGGGATTTGATAAAACTAGTATCAATAGATGCGGAATGAAAAGCTGATCCAGAATATAGTAATGGTTTAGAAAATAGGACAGTTTTTAGTTAAGAAAAAAGCTTTTAGTAGAATTTTAATGGCGGATTTTGGCGGGAAAATGGCTCGTTTTATTTTTGCCTTATGACCCCGTTTCTTTGCTTGTTTTTTTGGTGCCTTTGCCCCTTTGCGTTAATGTGTTTTTTGCTTTTATGATGGTTTGCTTATGCTCGTGTCTCCCTTGTTTCTTTAGCGCTTTACCCAGTTTATATTATGTTCTTTTGCGGTGTCCGTATTTAAATGTTTTTGTCCTTTTTCCTCTAAGTTCTTTTGTTGCTTTTGTGTCTATTTCATTTGTATGCTTGTTTGCTTGTTTTCCGTCTTTATATTTTAGTATGTTTATCCTTGTTATTTTATTGCGCGCTCTCTCTTTCTTGCATATCTTTTGAGCTCTCTCGCTTGTAAATTTATACTTGCCGTAGGTTTTTTTGGAAATAGTTTTTCTACTTTCGGATTTATCATGAGGTAAAGGTAAAATATGTTTATATTATACCACCCATACATGTCCAACGAGATTGGGTATGATGTTGTTGTATAATAGACTTTTTATTAGAAATGTCAAAAGAATAACGCTTTTAAGTTATGTAAACGTTAAAGTTTTCAAATAGCGTTAATTTTCTAAAGCTTTATTTATGTTTTCACCCGTGGCCTGCCGGCTCTATGTTTTCAAAGACGAGGCCTAAAAATGATTAGTACTTCAATTATTACGTTCTCTTGTTGCTCACTAATTTGTGGCCTTTACAAGTCTACGAAAAACAGTTTGCAATCTTCAGACCAGGACAAAATTCCATTCAATACATTCAGAAATCAGACTTTTGTATAAATGATATGAACAAAGATATACAAAAAGATACTAGGTAGTTATTACGAGCGGTACCAATCAACGGCGAATATTCCTAGTTATAAATGGTGTAGGCAGTTAATTACTGTATTTTGTACGCGTCACAAATGGAACCATGGTTCTAACCATTTGGCAACTTTACTCACACCCTTTTTGATGTGGCCTTACACACGTGTGTCGTTTTGTCCAAGTATTATATAAAAAAAGATAAGATAGGTAACATATATGTGCCTTGGTTTATAGAATACTATGGGTGAGAATGAGAATGATGATTATTGTGGTAAGAATCCAAAGATTTGGTAACTTTTTTTTGTCAAGTGCTATGTTTTGTACGATCATAAAGTTTGTGCAGAGAGAGGGAGTTTTTTTTTTGTTTTTTTTTACCGGCAATTTCTTTAGTTACGAGTTTACATAACACCTTTCTCATATAACTACCTCCAACAAAACTTAAACTTGAACCTACAACCTCTAGGTTGGTGGATAACTCACATACCAATAAACCAAAGGCCTTACGTTGTGTAGAGATAGAGTTAGTAGTGACTAGAGTTTTTAAGATAGTTTTTGACACGCTATTTTTATATACTTCATACATTTATTTATATTTTACCAACTGTTAAGTCGTAATAATGCAATTGTGCCATCACTAACAATTCAATTGTTACCAAAAATCGACATCTGCATAAACACGTAAACGGTTGTGCATATTAGTCGGAGAGAGCGACCATTTTTTTACCCAAATGTACGCTGCCTCACCGGATTAATGTCAAAACCGTTTCTGACCCTTTCCATCCTTCATGTTAATAAACATCTACGCGACATCGCAAAAGATGAACGGCATACACGTTCTGAGAATTATATTGTGATTTGGTATAATAGACGTTTACTCATACCGCAACCAACAAAACAAAACATGATAATGCATGATACATGCTTATTGTCATTTCTTTTGTCCACCTAACACTATCTTTAATACGAGCATATTGTTGCATAAATTTTGATACATGTCTTATTCCTTATGTTAATTAGACCTCTTTTCATCTCGGTGTCCACATCTAGAAATAAGTTGACACTATAACATAACGGTACGTGTTCACACAAACTACCAAACTTGAAGTCATTTAAAAACTTATTTTCAATCATTAAAAATTTCCTTGGTTCTCAGTCCTTGCTCATTTTCAATTATTTCTTATGTTTAATACACCTAACAAAATGACAACTCAAGGAAAGACACGAGGGAAACCAGGAGAAAGAGATATGTTCAACAATGTGAATGTGTGTACTCAAAGAAAAAAAACTATCCACGACTTTGATTAATATCAAGACATATTGTAATAAGATATAATGTGACATCAATACTTATCGATTTACGCTTCTTGTTTAGTACAAAATTGATTATTATCTTCAATGATATATTCTTATAAATTTGTTCAATAATTCTCGTACATAATTAAATTTGTACCTAAGCTGACTCAAATAGACTTTCATAGTTTCATTAGTAATAAGTACAATTTTATAAGCTTGAGTTGACTTAAATTGGTCAAAACTGGACACAAGTTTACTTAAGCAAACTTATTTTGACTTATAGGCGTCACATCACAAATATCTCAGTTAGTTTGGATTTTAGTATATCCATTTGAAAGGAAAATTTGGGTTGTAACCAATGTTTTGAAACCCGGTTCGATCTGGTCGGTTGAATCGGTTTAGGTCGAAAAAACGGGTCAAATTAAAATATGTTTCATATTTTCGAAATCCGATTAGACTCGTTGGGTTTAGAGTGACCCGGGTCAACCCGGTTCTTGGACCCGGCCGGGTTTCGGTTTTTTCGTGTTCTTTTACAAATAAAGCATGCTAATTGTATATATTTACGACGTAATTTTATTTTTACATGTTATATTTGTTAATAAATAGTTTTTATGCTCAATAGATGAAATATTTCATTATTTATATATATACTTTTTTCTAATCATTGCAAATATTTTTTATTTTTTAGTTGTGAAAGACCAGGTTAATCCGGTGGTCTAACCGGTAACCTGGTGACTTGGTTACTTGACCGGGTCGATTAGAAACCCGGTTTTCAAAACATTGTCGTAACATATTTTTTTCTTTCTTGAGATGATAATACGATAATATAGGTTTATTAATGGGTGAATGACTCAATATTGACCATAAGAATACATATGATTATTTTATTATTGGTGTACTCGTTTTCTTACCCACCCCTTCACACCTACCATCCGTGTGTGTAGATCACCTCTTACCCCTTTAATTTTTTAAGGTTTTTTGTGTAGATTAGGATTCACGCACACGGTGAGGGTCGTCTTTTCTTTTGTTACCCACCATCCGCCTTCACTCCTACCATACCGTGTTAGTAAGATCACCTCTTACCCCTGTCCCAGTAAGTATTAACACAAGCAAAAAGTAAACCCTGCATCGCGTTGCCGGCGGGCTAACTTTTCTCGAATAATTTTTTTTTACGTTTCAGGGTTTTTTTTGCGATCGATATTGCGCGGGCGCAGAATTATTTTAATAATTCCTTTTATGTATGATTTCGAGGCGTAAAAAAATAATAGCGTTATGGGACGGACTAATTTTCTCTCAACAGAATATTTTCTATATTTTTGGGACGGTTTTGTAAGATGGATTTTTACCGGGACAATACATTGTGTGAAGAAAATCTCAAATAGTTAAAAGGGTACGGTCCGTCTTTGTATTTTTTTTACATTGGGCAAGAATTATTATTACTATTTTCTTGAGAGTTGTTTTTTTTTTGCTAAATTTTTTCCCAGGGAATTTCATTTTTTTTGTACGATTTGGGAATTTTTTTGCGTTGGGACGGGGTTAAATTTATATCTCGAATATTTTCTTTATGGGAAGGATTTTCGATATCTATTTTGTTGCGGGACACGATGAATTAAAAAAGTTGTGAACAATAAAGACACCTTACGTGTTTTTTTTATTAAATTTTTTACTGGGATTTTTTGTGTAAGAAAATCGTACATACATGAATTAAAAGTTGAGTGGACCGTTTTGTATTTTTTTTTAACTTTGGGGTCCAGTATATTAGTAAACAATTTTTTTTAAAATAGCTTAGTGTTATTGGCCTCATGTTTAAAAGTGATATTGTTTTATATATGGGTTTTTTTTAATATAATGTGGGTTGTACTTTAGAGACCATAATCCAAGTTATTTTAAAGTTTAAGGTTATCGAAGATGGATTTCCGCGTGTATTTTTTTTATCTGAATTACAAAAATCGGAAACTTGTAATATTTTTTTTTGCTACTACTTTTTTGCATAACAAATTAAAAAAAAACAAAAAAAAACAAAAAAATAAAAAAAAAAAATCGGCTGGCCCGAAGCCTCGCATGCCTCAAAAAAGGTACTTGTAGCAATCCACATCCGTGTGTGTAGATCACCTCTTACCCCTGTCCCACGTTATATAAAATATAGATCATGTATTATTTCGTTCGTTATGTTCCACTGTTTTGTTTTCACATCGTAATATATTTTCATGCACAGTGAACAAAATCTTGTATTACTATTTACTTGTGTTACACTGCAACTATTTCGACGTAAAGTATAACTAACTAAGATGTTTGAATAAAGAAAAATGTTCAAAATCATTTTATAAAGAGAGGTGATTTTCACACTTCACTTTTTGATTGACACACTTTAAAATATATGTCTTTTACATGTATACCCTTATGCTAATAGAAGTAATTGGTGAAAAAGAGAAAGTGGTGTAAGGGTATAAATATCAAAACATATATTTTAGAGTGTGTCAATCAAAAAATGATGTGTGCAAATCACCTCCCTTTTATAAATCGCTAATCTTTTTTTTTGAGCAAAATCATAAATGGCTAATCAAATACATGCACAAGGCCGTACAAGTACTTAAAAGGGTGCGTAGGTCGTTATTTTCTCCCCGATCTAAATTTCCGACTTGTGTATTGAAAAACTTTCTACTATCAAAATGATAGTTTTTGCTTTTTAGGGGTGGAAACGAGCCGAGCTCGAGCCTGTCATAGCTCGAGCTCAACTCGTTTATATATATAAAGCTCGAGCCCTACTCGTTAAAAATTTCACAAGCTCGAGCTCGACTCGGCTCGATTAATTTATATGATTTTGAGTATTTTCATTATGGTTTTTGGTTTTGTGATGATAAGGTCGGAAGTGAGATAATGGTTTTTTTATGAAGTACATATCTGGGTTTTGATATGACGTGGGGATATGAGGGGATTTGTTGGACGGGATCTGGGTTTTGGGTATTGGGTATTGGGTTCTGGGTTTTTGCCATCTTAGTCAAAATTAAGTGTACTCTTCCCCTCAAAATTTGCAACAATAGTAGCAGTTTTTGAAGTTTTACACTATAATTTTTTACTTTGCTCAAATGTTATCAGTAGTCATTTAAAAGGATCTGGATCATAAGAATAATACATAGGCTCTTGATACCACTTGTTGGTCCTAAAAATTGTGTAAAACATGAATACTATAAGAAAATAAGAACAAGTTTTACACATTACCCATTTGACAACTAATAACACAATTTGTACTTTTCAATGTTTATAAATCTTATTAAAATGAATCAAAGATTTATAAGGGATAGTTGCGGAACACTATCCCGATTGAATGACAAATAAAACTCTCATGAATTAAAGCTAAGCTTATTCTTCATGAGAGGATGATCATATCAACTATAATGCATTGTATTTTTTTTTTAGAATCGATACCTATCTCTATTACAAACTCTTCTTATATATGAGATAAAAGTACAAGGTAGCATGTGATAGTTGTTGAGATGCGTCATGCATGCCTCCCTTTTTTGAAAAGGAACAACCATACTTTATTAATAGTAAGGCACTTGTTTCCACCTTTATGGAAACTCTTGTACTCCTTTCTTTTGAAGGTCCCCACACATATTATGTTTGTTTCTTTAGGGAGATAGACAATGAGGGTCAATGAGACATTTGTCAAATCACATTGATTCTCGTGTTGTCTGTAGCTCAAGTACTTTACTCACTGACACCGCATTAGTAAGATAAAGTGTTTCTTTAGTTGGTCTTCGACGTCCCTGAGACTTGTCATTCTTGATTGAGCTTTTTACAACTCACTGATTTCTTTATCAGTGAGGCTATTTTATGTTCAAATATTCTTAGGGATAATTGGGACACATTTTGGACCAACATAAGTTTATGAGATTTGATGTGTGTTTTTACAAGCTTTAAATTTATAATAACTAGAAATACCGATTTTGACTAAAAACACAACATTCGGGCAAGTATACCCTATTCGAGTGTAATATAGTATTAGGTAAGTCCAGGTCGTTCCACGGGATTTGTAGCAATTCATTTATTTATCAAGTAACAAAGCTAAATGATTGTCACGGATCAAATATCCAAAACGTGTGTATAAAGTAAGCAAGAAACAATGCATGATCAACATAACATAATAGATAGAGATAGAGCGAGACTTTATATAAACAATGCATACAAGTCATATATGACGGGTAATCATAATAACAAGCATATCTACCAATGATAACATAAAATCTTTTCGGCCTATATACTACATCATCACGAGCGCATTAAGAATTGTTTATATCAAATATGTATACATATGAATTCCTCCCAACCCGGTCGGTCAACATAATGAAGGGTCTTAAACACTATTTCACTTGGGTTGTTTATCAATTTACCACACAATTCTCACAAGTATGATATTGATTCGTGACTCAAAATCAACCATTACAACTAACTCTTTCGACCTATGATATTTGCAACAATCAATCAAAGGATAAACAAGGATCCAAGCAAGATAACATCGAATTCATAAGCATATATATTCACAAGTCATAGCAAAATCATCCAAAGATTATATCATGTTTCACATATTGCCAAAACCAACAAAGACCGCTACATCATAACTAAACCAACAACCAATTGTTCCCACAAACAACCAACATCCAAACCTACTGAGATAACCTACGGGGCTGTCATGAACCCGCTGGAAATCAAGAACACATCGCCAAATGATGTGTTTGGTAACGGGTTTACTATAGTAAATGAATTATAGATTTGGTGTGAATCGTCTAATCCTCGTGGTATGACGTGTTTAGGTTTTGGAAATACAGTGTTTGGGGTCTGGAAATGGTGGTGGATCAGTGGTGGTTCGCGGTGGAGAGTGGTGGTAGCATGGCGAGATAAAGGGGTGTTTGGATCATAGGATCCAAGGATCCTCACCACTCCTTCCTCCTCTCCAAAGTCTCCAATAAAGTTGTGTGTGTTGATATGAAGTTCCCTGGCACCAAGGGGGGGTATTTATAGGGTATAGAATACTTAGGGACCAAGTTGGGGATGAATGTGGTCGATTTTGAGGCTAAATTCACGTTTTTAATGCATCAGACTGAAAGTGCGGTGCACATTTTTATTTTATGCGCCGTACTTGGGATTTCTTGAAAAGTACGCCGCACATTTTTAGAAGTGCGGCATACTTGGTGCATTTCCAGCTTTTGGACCAAAAACCAAAGTTGTAGAGAATTCTTTCCCGGTCGTTTGGCCGGCAGAATCGCGTCAATCCGAGTTTGTATGCTCAAGTTATGGCAAAAACAGTAGACATGTGTTGGGAGATCTTTAACTTGAGTTATTTCTTCGTTTAAGCTTCAGTTCTTCGTGTATTCTTTCGTTTTCTTCCATGACACGTCTTATGAACCTATAATAGCAAATATACTCGATTAAGTATCGAAAGTTTTTATAATTAATACACATAAAAGCATAGATAACGCATATAGAAATATGTATAAAATGAGCGTTATCAAGATTTGTACTTTATAATACTTTATTAATAAAAATCATGTAATATTTTGCGAGGAATTTTATCATCCAACGTGGTATTATGAGTGGGTGTTTCGATACAACTCAATCCAACCCTACCGCATATCCGTTTCTAAAAAGATACTTGGGTAGGAGATTCTCCTTTTTATATTCGATATAGTAGGCTATACCTATTGGAGCGTGAGAAAGATTGTCTTATTATTGACAGCATTGATCATGGCCAATGGCGTTGGAATTGGTCGAGGCCTAACCTTGGTGCTTGAAATTCTGATGATTTACTCGACATGCTTTTTAAAATTAATTCGGTAGAAATTAATGAAGTTAAAGATACTTGCGTGTGTATAACACCCTGTGTTTTTCAGGTCATATTATGATTTCAATCACTCCATTTTCTTCTATTTTATAACATTTATACGTGGTTAGATCGCCTAGTTAAACCCTAAGAAGTAAAACTTAACCGAGGCCTTTTAATATCGTGAATAAGCCTACGCTTAAGCTAAAGACCTTAGTTATCATCTTTTTCTACGACTTAACTAATCAAAATCGAATGTATGTCATCCGTATCCTTCACCGCCATCTAGCATTTAATTTCAAAGAGTAAACAAGCAAGTTTTAAATTTCTACACTTGTTTAAAATGGTACACAATAAGGAAAATTACTTAGACCATTCAAGAATCAAATAAAATCCCTACAAACTAGACAAAAAAAATTCGTGTATACATTCCAACTCCACAAACCAGTAAATACACTTAAATTGGGTAAAGAGATACAAAATCTATTCTTACCATAACCCTATTACCCAATGTGCAAAGCCCATAATCCCCTTTTTGTAAAACCTAAACATACTCGTGACAATTTCGCTGTCCCTTTTTCTTGATCCTGCTCCCAACGTCCATAATCCCTTAAACCCATAAATAGTTTTCACCTTTATAATCCTGTACAAGATACTTTGCTGTGAATGTATCAACACCAAACCGTGACCCCTCCTTTGACTAGTAAAACTACCATACGTTGGTGTATAAATAAGAAGCACATCCATTCTTGTTTTCACAAGCAAACCCACAATCAAACTTTGTTAGTTTTTATTTCTCTCACAGCCTTGTTGTTTCCAACAAACACAACAAACCCACTCCTTTTAGTATCCAACACACATGAAATCATAAACCCTAAAAACCATAATCCTAGTTTCGTCACTTGTGAGTTTCTT
>BQNB010208811.1:0-10381 GCA_026074375.1 Tanacetum coccineum
AAACCAGAGATTTTACCTGCTTTCTAAAAAATATAAAAAGACCAAAAATAATCTTCTTTCAATCCCCTTAGACCTTAGTTACGTTCAGTTCGAGCATTCCCAACCTATTCCCCTAGAGAACGATAACAACCCCCGAGTCTTACCTATACTACACTACAACGGTTAGGTACACTTCCTAGGGAGTTGTAAAACTTCTTGTGAGTCCACAACACCCACATCATTATCATTAATACTTAAGTCTAGTTTGAGGGATGACTTTTTGGTCAGACTGTAGTCACTTGTCAACTGTCTTACCACCCAAACCCAAAAAGATGCCTGGAAGGCCTAAAAAACAAAGAATAAGATCTTCACATGAGAGAAAATTCCCCAATAGAGTGTTTAGGGGTTGGTGTTGAGATAACATGCCATAATTCTTTACAAAAGGGTCACCACAAATCTTCTTGTAGTAATCCAACTATCTTGATACCACCTAAATAACCAGCTTAAAAAAGGTAGACCTAAGAAGAATAAAGGAACTATTTATGTAGGATTGGATGAAAATGTAGGGGGTGGAAGTAGTGCTAGTGTGCAAGGTGATGTTGTTAGTGGTGGTACAGTGAGAGGTGGTGTTGTTAGAGGGGTGCAGTGAGAGGTGGTAGAGGTAGAGGTGGTGGTGTTGTTAGAGGTAAAGGTGATGCAGTCAAAGGTGGTAGAGGTATAGGAAAAGGTACAAATATGAGAGGAAGGGTGAGTAGAGGTGGTACTGTCACAGGTTCAAGATTGATTGATGAAATTGATGTTGATGAAACAGGCAGAGGTGAGGGTATTGAAACAAGTAGAGCTGCAACTGTTGGTGGTATTGACATAGTTAGATGTGAACCTATTAGAGGTGCAACTAGGTCTAAGTAATTTGGGTGTTAAGAGAAAGCTTTTTGAAGCAAATGCTGGATCAAGCAAGCCTGGAAAAACATTAGGACTTAGAGTAAGAAGGGGCATAGGCAAAAGAAATGTTGTGGCTGAAAATGTTAGGTATAACATGCTGGGAAAATGGTTTGGAATTAATGAAAGTAATCCTACTCCTTGAAAGATAAATGGGTCAGTTACACATCGGAAGATGACTGGTATAGAACAAACAAAGACTAATGTTGCAGATGTTATACATCCAACCTAACAATCTCAAGTGCAAGGTGTGAATGATCAAGTAGAAGGAAGTATTAGGGAAGCAGATAATGTTATGCAAGAAGCATATTTGAATGAACAAGCAACTGGATGGATCCACAAAACCTTTAAGCAAGAAACTCGGTGAGGCCAAGGCAAAAATTCAAAGAATATTAAAGAAGAAACTGTCTACCTAATCTACTACAACCCCCCACCCAAACCCCCACCCAAAATTAACCCAACTGATCATGGTGTTGGTTCTTCTAGGAGCAATGCCCATGATTTGGATTAGTTGTCGAGCAAACTCTTTAACTTTATGTTGTTTTATTTTGTAAATTGTATCAACAAATGATGCGTATTTTATTTTAAAATATATTTTATTTAAGTTTTAAATTTATAAAGCTCGATTCACCTGACAAACGCACTAACGGGCAGAGAACCCGATCGTGAGTAGTGTAGAGATGGTAAATCCGAGGTCGTCCCAAGAGCTAAGTGTTATTAGTTTTAATTTGAAAGTGTTCACGTTTAAAAATAGTTTTAAGATTGATTTATGAAAATAACAGGAAAGTAAATATGTGGAAATTAAAAGAGATAGAAGTAATCAGGGAGAGAAGCATGCTAGCCTAGCCATTTCATCACCACCGTTATAACTATGTTTTCCTGTTCAATGTTACACCATGGTTTCATTAGTGGTTTTTAGAGTCGACAGACCTGAACAGATATCTTTAGTCTGCGCTATAGTTTTAGCGATCCCGAATCCCTCGAAAGTCATGAAGGTAGGGCAACCAGGTCATAGTGATTAATCCCAACTATCCCAAGAACTAGTCCTAATTACCTATAACGATTACTAACCCTTCTCTAAAGAGTTCTTGTGCTTTTAAGTATTATTAACTGATATAGCGTAAAACTTAGTTAGGTTCCTACACAAGGAAAAGGTGCAAAACCTATCCTAGTACCCTGCTAATCCCATGTTTAATTCACGCCATTGATATAATGTAGAACACACAAATCAAGATTGTAATTCAACACACACTTTCCATAAGTAACACAGACAAAGTTAACATTTGAGGTCTTAGCATTCAAACTGTCATTACACGCAGTTATAGACGTTTTATTATTAGAAAACTTAAAATGCCTACGGTGGTCTTCTACATTTTGCTTCTTCCCTTGATTATTGTTAGGCATGACTCTATCTTCCAGATGATTGCTCTTAAGCTGTGGTCTGCTAACTCTAGTATTGGGAATTACTCCTGTAGAGAAAGACACGCATTTGTTAGGTTTCCTAATGTCTTGATGCAACTGAGGTGTTCTAGTTTGATTAGGCTTTGTGTGCACTTTATACATTCCTTTGCGATCACATTTTGTTCTGACAATGGCAGTCATATTCAAAGGCTAAATTTATGCGTACTGGTTTTTGAAAAAAAACATTAGACACATTGTGTTGGTAACTGTCGTAGACTTGAGAATCTTTCTTTGCAAAAGAAACCTGAAAAAATAGCCGGTTTACCTAAAATGGATTGTCTTTGACTTTTAAAAGCATTTGGTTGTCGAATAACCGATGATTTTTCAAACTTAGTTTCCACAGATTTTTCCTTTCATCTTTTCAATGAGTTTTCTTCAACCACTATTTCAATTCCTTTGTCTTGTAAGTGAGCTTTCAAGTCTGAATTATCAAAATACTATTTTTGTTCTTTCAGAAATACGTTTGATCTGTTTTCTTTGAAGAATTGTCAGTATTATCTTTCTTTACACTGTTGTAAATCAAGTCAAGATTAATCGCTTTTCTGAAGTGCTTCAAACTCTTTGACATTGTTCTACATTTTGTAAAGCACTTTTTCAAGATGTTCACATTTTTTCTCAGGTTTCTTTGTAATCAACATTTGCAAATTAGTAAATTCATACCAGATCAGTGTACACACCCATGTTATTGCAGTCAGTGATCGAGCATAGTAATATTCCCTTGAAAGTCGGTCATTTCATTCAAAAACTTTGTTTTTTGAATTCCAGTTGAAGATTTGAAGAGTGTCTACTTCGTGTTCAAGAGAATTAAAGTATCTCAGTCTGCAACCATTGCCCGTTCGAAACACAATGAAAATTTCTAATCCGCATTGATCTGCTATTTGGTGCAAAATTTCCTCTATTGTGTTTTGAATGAAAGGATCGTTGTTACCAAAAAATGTTCTTTGCAAATGTTTGTTTGCAACGTTTTTCACTCCGTCAACAATCGTGTCAACACTCTTTTTAACTGAAATGTTCTTTAGAACTTTTACACTTTTGATCCCAAGGAATGGAATTCGTCCATTCGTTATTTTTACAAAGTTGTTTGTTTACGAAAAGTCTCGGTTGGAAAATCCTTATTAGAAATGTATGACTCATAATTGACCTTTTTGGAATAGTGTTAGTTCAGGCACTTTTCTCGTTGTGGAACGAACAAATCATAAAGATTATTCAACTGGTCATAATCAAACGTCTAATTAAATCCGCTAATTTTGACGACGTTCTTTTCAAGACGATCGTTTCAGTCAGAATCAGGGCTAACATTACGCAAGATTATCATTTGTACAACCTATATCATACAGACAAAGGATTCGCTCTTATGAGCTTTCTTGAGGAACTCAGGTTTTGCAAAACTCGTTTTACAATTACGATTAAGCATATTCATTGTTTGAACAGTTTGACCGTTTTATATACAATATCATTCAAAACCTTGACTTTGTTTTCTAAAGCAATGACTTTATCAAGTTCTTTGTCTTCACGAGTTTTGTAAAGCTTAGTCTGACCTCAGTTTGCTTTTGACATTATGGAGAATGGTTATTTCTTGATGTGCACAAAGCTCCTTTTTCATATCCGAAATCGTTTGATTTAAATCATTTATTTTTTGAGTATATGCATTAGAGATTTTCAAAAGGATTTTTGATGACAAAATCCCCTTTAAGCTTCTGCAGACAATCAATTTCCACCTTTGACGCATAATTCACATCATTATACTTATCAAGTTCCGCTTGGAACTTCTTAAGTATTTAAACATCACTGATTAGTTTTTGACATTCAATGGTTTGCTTCTTTGAGTGGTTATTTAATGATTCTAAACTTTTTATTCTTAGTTTTGAGATCCTCAATTTCACCTTTCAATTTATCACTAACTTCTTATATGATAATCAACAATTTAATTCGGTTTTTTGGCTGTCATCATTTCACATTTTAGTTCTGATTAAAGAAGCAAGCAAATCATGTCCTTGATCAAGATCAATAGTTTCTTCTGATCATCCCTGAGCTCAATCATAACATATTATCCATGATGCCATAGTGATAATGGTGTCACCTGTTCCCCCAGATAATGTCATTACTAGATTCAGTTGCCAGGATGTTCCATTTTCTATGGCAAACACATTATAGTTGACATTATTGTTTGTACCTTATTCATTGGCTCATCATCAATATTGGTCCATAATGTCAACTGAATCCGGAGTAACCCATGAATCGTGCCATGTACATATCATGTGCTTCCAATTCCTGTCTTCAGACTCATCATCAGTATCATCCTTCTAATCAGCTTGGTTCTGCATCAACTGAACACCCACTTCCTCTTGTGACACAATAACATCTTTTCCTTGTATAGCGCATCCTTACTCGGTTTGGTTTCTGAACATCCCTTGATACATGCCATATTCCGTGCATTGTACACTGAACCCAGACTTTATGCACTAAACAGAGTACCTACATTTTCCACTAGCCCCAGCCAACATAGACTGCCCTCTGATTAATCATACCCAGTTCCTTGTTGATTATGTGTAGAATTATCTTGATTTAGCTCGACTGGTGTTGATGAATTTCGAAGGTTTGTTGTTAGGTAAGTTGTAGATTTTCTTGAACGAGAGGGAAATTAAAGCCATGAGTTTGTCAATCTCCTTTTCCTTTGACATTTCCTCATCTTCAGTAACCGTAGCAGGTTCTGGATCATAAGTAGGAGCAAAAGTAACAATTGCTTTATCCTCTTTCTGGTAGATTGTTGTGATCTGGTGGAGGAATATTAAGTGTTTTGAGTAGGATGGTTTTGATGATGGTAAACTGGTTGTTGTTGAGCAACAAGTGCAAGTGGATTAGCAGTACGTGCTAGTCTTTCAGCTCTTATCTCATTGACTTCATTCTGGTGTTGCTTCAGAATGTCATAAAGTTTGTGATAGGAGACAGTCTTCAGCTCTTGACTCTGCTTAACAAGTGTCACAAACCTTTGCCATTCTGGTTGTAGTTGAAGTAAGAACTGGACATTCACTTGATGATTAGTAACATGACACTGATTTTGGACAAGCTCATTCATCATCTTGTAGAACCATGAGTAATACGATTCAAGTGATTCACCATCCCGTGATGTGAATTTTCCAAACTCCCAATATAAATTGGTTTCAAGATCTTGAACATTGATTGATTCACCTTGTTTCAACCTTTCAATTGCTTTCCACATTTCACATGCATTCGGACAAGCATCAACTGTGGAGTAGATATCGTTATCTATCCCTGTGAGAATGATCTGAACGGCTTCAGCTTCGGCATTCAGTTGATCGCGTATGTCTTGTGAAACATTCTTGTAGTTCTCCATATACCGTTCTGTAGTTGTTTCAGAACTACCTTCAGCAACTGGAACTGTTTTCTCAGCCCATTGATATGTATATGGTGGATTTTAGAGACAATAGTAGATGAGTTCACTGTTAGGTTTGGTGTCAATGTATCTCTTGATTCTGGATTCCCACTGAACGGTAGTAGATGAGTTCACTGTTGGGCAAAGAACAAGAAAGTAGATGAGTTCACTGTTGGGCAAAGAACCCGATCGTGAGTAGTGTAGAGATGGAAAATCCGAGGTCGTCCCAAGAGCTAAGTGTTATTAGTTTTAATTTGAAAGTGTCACGTTTGAAAATGGTTTTAAGATTGATTTATGAAAATAACAAGAAAGTAAATATGCGAAAATTAAAAGAGATATAAGTAATCAGGGAGAAAGGCGTGCTAGCCTAGCCATTTCATTACTACCGTTATAATTACGTTTTCATGTGCAATGTTACACCATGGTTTCATTAGTGGTTTCTAAAGTCGACAGACCTGAATAGATATATTTAGTTTGCCCTATAATTCCTGCGATCCTGAATCCCCTGAAAGTCACGAAGGTAGGACAACCAGGTCATAGTGATTAATCCCAACTATCCCAAGAACTAGTCTAATAACCTATACAGACTACTAACCCTTCTCTAAAAGAGTTCTTGTACTTTTTAAGTATATTAAATGATAGAGGCGGTAACTTAGTTAGTTCCTACACTAGGGATAAGGTGCAAAACCTACCCTATAACCCTTCGAACCATGTTTAATGTATTCGGATAACAGGAGTAACACGATCAAAACCAACCACAATACCACCAATACCCCAGGGGATACACGATAGTCAAATGAATCCAACAAAACCATAATCTAACAGGAAACAAACATTATAACGATAGTAAATTCATGACTAGCTGCACTGAAGTGAGTACCGCGCATACAACAACAAACCACGAATTAAGAAGGTAATATTGGATTAAAACTCATAATTCTTACAATGCGTTTATGAACATTACATACCAAAGTAAGATAAATGTGGATCTCCTTTGACTTCTGTGGAATTCTTTGAGTTATGGAGGCGTTGATCACCCCTTGGATCTGCTATTGAATGGTTGATATCGAATTGTCTGAATGAGCCCTCTATTAAGATTTCAAATACTTTATGGCATAACCTTATAGGGTTTACGCGTTAAACTACTGATGCGTACTTTATCCATCTTGCAGCTTAAAGGATTTTCACGAGCGTAATCAAGTGTTCACGTTACCCGTAATGCTGACTCAGATACTCAACTCCATAATACTAAATGGCGTAAACCTTTTGTGTGGTTATGCCGTAATGTTGCTGGGTGACGTGTCTTGCCTTGAATATGTTACAGCGTAACACTGTCGTAAGGGTTACGCCGTAAAGTCTTGTAAGAATCTGTGTTTTCTTTATTTTTACGTCATTTTCCCGTGTTTCTTGTCACATGCTTGCATTTTACCTGAAAACAACAAAATAACCGTAAAAGTATCGAAACTTAAGTATTTATAAGACAATTGCAAGTATTTTTGTAGGAAAATTGACACTAATAAGTATAAAATATTTGATGTTATCAGCAAACTCCTTATGCTACTGTTAATATGCTTAACTAAGTAACTGACATGTATTGGTAATTGGTTATCATGGTACCAATTACCATTCAAATGCAGCTATTTGAAGCCACTTTCACTGCCTTATTTTGTATTGTTTGGGCATAAACATGTTAGTTAATGAAATTACTTTTATTCTACTAAATTTATGGTTGTGACCTTGTTATATCCTTTTTTATTTTACATGTAATCTACTTGTTCTATCCTTTACAATGGTAACAAATAAAACTCAATTTTCATACCAAAGATAAACAACCCTTTTATCCAAACATGAGTTCTTAATTGATAGAAATTAAAGCAATTACAAGACAAACAAATACAAGAAAGAAAATAACTAGTAACATAACCCTATCATACATTCTAACTTTTGACTTGATAAATGTCAACTGATTCTTCAACATGTCCATATCCTGGTGGTTTAAAAATGATGGTTTGAAACGCCAACTTGATCAGATTTCTTGAGCATTCCTTTTAATTGTTTGTTCTCTTGATACAAATGAAATAACAATTCTTTGTAATACTGTGAAGGTAGTTCAACATCAAGAAACCCATACACTTCACATATTTTTATTTGTCCTATAAAATATCAAAATTTACAAATGTTATATTTTTTTAACATTTGAACATTAATACATAAAACAAACCTTATATGCAGTGACGAAGCTAGGATTTTATGACAGGGTGAGCCAATACGAATGTGTTTCCGAGAAAAATAGTTGTATAAGTTGTGAAAACTTAATAATAAATAACATTCAACGGTATTATAACCTTATGATTTCTGATTATGTTGCTTAACGATTCATATCCTATGTTTGAAAGAAGTAAAAGTTTTAAAGCCTAACCAACCATATATTTCACTCCTCACTAATCTAACTTAAGTAATTCTTATTTTCCAGGGATTGCAATAATTATCAATAGTAAGCAATTTTGACGGGGTAATATTTCGATTTATGGGTGGGCCAAATATAAAATAAGTGAATAAACATATCATATTATCACAATTCATTTGCATAATACTAGTAACCAAAATATTTTTGGTTTGGACTTGGCCAACCCCAAACATAACATAGCTCCGTCCCTGCTTATATGCTTACTCTAGCAGGGCAACCCTTGAATCATCTTCCTGGATTCTTGAGTGTCCACGCAATTTGTTCATAAATTGCGTGTGGTGGATCACAATCACAATGAGTCTGATTCTCGAACAATAATTTACTCTACACCCTATCTCATCCACATTCCTCCCAATAACCAACTTAAAAACCTCCCAACTTTAAAAATCAAATCTCTTCTATTCTCTTTCTTATATCATCCCTCGTACACTTGAATGTGTACCCCTCCCCCACCTCCCCCCGCTATATTGTTTTTGACCCGCGTTATGTGTATAATCCTCCGCTCCATATACCACATGTGTCTCTCTCTCTCTCTCACACTCACTCTCCTCGCGCCTCTCTCAACACTAACAATATTTGTTATGTGCCCCACCCACACCCCACCCCCCCCCTATCTTTTCTTTTTTTTAATAGTATCCCCCTTCCCCACATCATTCACATCATTTCAACGCCCGCCCCCGCCCCCCCCATGTATGTGTCTCCCCATAGTGTGTGTGCCCACTCACACGCTCTCAATCACCTCCCATTTACACAATAGAACTCAGCCTCCCCAGTATCTACACACACATACACTAAGCACTACCACCCCCCCCTCACCCGCCCCACCCCCCCCCCACCTCGCCGAGCTCGTAACCTACAAAGACAGGTAGAGAAGTGATCTCACTCTGTTTCACACACCAGCCTCTCGCGACAAGATTGTTTTGTGTGTGTGTGACTACTGTATACAGATCTCGCCCCCCCCCCCCAGCACGAGGTATATGCCAATGTCTCTCACTCGCTCACTCGTGTGTCCCGCCTCCCCCCCCCCACTTTCCCTCCCCTCCTATCTCTCGACTCTCGCGCGACTCTACCTTACTCTCTCTCACAGAATGAGAGCCCCCCCCCCCCCTCATCCCCCCCCCCCCCAGAGATGTGTGTGTGTCCATCAACAAGTGGCTTATCAAGTGTATAGTAAAAAAAGATATTCGTACTAACAGTTTCAACTATCAGATCGAAATATTTACAACTTGCATTTCTAATACTCATCTCTAGAAGGATTGATTATAGCTGTCGTTAAGGTTGAGCATAATAGACCGCGGACCGGACCGAGCATATTTCGGTCCGGTCCTCGGTCCATCCTTTTCCTCATATTTGGTCTTCGGTCGTGTCCGGTTCGGTCTTACACAAAACCGGCAACCATGCTTTGTTGGACCGATCCGGACCGCCCTGTACATGGGCCGACCATTTCGGTCCGGTTCTCGGTCTGGTGTTTTGGACAAATTTGGTTTTCGGTCCGGTCCGAAAACCGTGAACAGGCCTAGCTGTCGTTGGCTAATTCATATTACTTCGCGTTTTGTGTTTTATTTTTAACTCCAAAGTTGTAGCAACGCTAATGGCTAATCCACAACCATGTAAAAACTTCACATACAATAATTTCTTAATCGTAAGAAGTTAAGTGTAAACTTATCAGTTTATAATTTTTTTAATAACTTTATAAAATAAACAAATACTGCTTAGAATTTATACCCGATATACTTTATATTTAAAATAAAATAAATGTAACATATATGTTTTATTCATAAATATTATTATCTTTACATATTAAGTTCATGTATATGGACTGAGATTTTAAATAGTAAGATGAAAGCACGAGTTATTATGAATGTAAATGTATACACGAGATTGTATATATACGAACAACTCATGTTATTCCTTATTATGAGTTTAAGTACCTATATCCTGAAAGAAAAAAATTACAATCTACGTTCAATAAGGACTCATGTTATTCTTTTTTATGAGCCTAACCTGTGCGTATACGAGTTTGAAAATTAAATACGGCACCTGTAATGTTAGCCTTATCAATTTCACAACACAATCACTAGAAAGAAAGAAAATGAGACGTGTAGTTTTAGAGAGAGAAGAGAGTTTAGAGAGAGAAATAA
>BQNB010208813.1:0-10381 GCA_026074375.1 Tanacetum coccineum
AAACCGGGCTCAGAATGGAAAAGCAGGAAAAAGACAAAGTCCAGTCAAACCAAAAAGCCTGAAAAAGTCAACAGAAAGTCAAGCCCGAAGCCAAAAAGTTAAGAAAAACAAGTTTAGGGACTAAACTTGTTAAATCCCTAAACTTATTTAAAGAGGAAAAAGAAGAAAATAAAGAGAAGGGGCAAAACTGCCAATTTGGAAAAGTTAAACCACAAGGGGCAAAACTGCCAAGTCCCCAAAACCACATCCCACAAGGACTTGTGATGCAATTGCTTGTGTGTTAAACTCCCAAACCTTCACCCCAAACTCGAACTACTGTACATCTTCTCCATCAATTTCCCGCCCAAAATCAAACCCCACCTCTGTCATTTTCCTCCTCGTTTGACTTCCCATATACATCCAAACCTTTCACCATCCTTAACCCCACCCCCCCCCACATGGCTTTTGCCATGTTGGCAATCCAAACTCCCACTAAAATCATCAAAGGTTGAGAAAATTCGACTTGGGCACAAAGGCAATCGAAGGGCCAAGATTTGTCTTATGTTTTCTACACACTCACAACAAACACACAAGTCATTTGTGTGTCTACAAAGTAACACACTTGCAAGAAGACAAGAAGACCAAAGGAACCCTAGCTCGTTTTTTTTACTATATAAGACTTTGTAAGCCCCCTGTGGCAAGAGAGTAGTTTTTAGTTTTAAAAGTTTTAGTGTATTAAGTTTTCAGTTTAGTTCTTCAATGTACTTGTACTTTACTTTTTTAATGAAAATTCAGTTTTAGTTTTACATGTGTGTTCTAAGTTACAAATATCTCTTTAACCTTTAAGCTCTCAATATAAGCCATTTTATAACCTGTTTTTGAAAACTTTAAGGAAAATTAAAAGGGACAAAGTTACTGTTGGATTAAGCAAGTGTGGATGAATGAGCAATTTGGGATGGCTCATTGGGTTTGCTTAGTTTAAGCTTATTTATAAGCTGTGGGTAGTTTTAGAGCTTAATAGGTTTCAAAAATCATGTTTTGAGCAAAGGATTAAAGGTACATTCCCAGTTATATTTTGCTTAAAAGTTACAGTAGCAATTGCTTATTAGCTTATTTTTTAGCTTATTACTGTTTTTTTGTGCTTATTAGTGTTTATTTATGCTAAAGTATGCCTGTTAGTGCTTTCATTTCATTTTTATGCAATTTGATCAAAAACTGTCAAAAATAGCTTAAATACTATTCTAGCTTATCAATCCTTCAAAAGTGCTTATTTGTTTTGCTTTTTACCTTTTTATTGTTTAATATTGCTTAAGTAGTGTTAGTCTTTTAAAAAAGTTTAGTTTACTTCAGCTTTTATAGCTTAAAAGTCACTCAAAATTAAAGGGGTGTTTGGGTTAAGCATGAAAACGGGTCAAAGATGGTTTTGTATGGGTTATGGTCATTAAGTTAAATATAGCTTAAGTTTTAAGCTTGGTTTAAGTCTGTTTTTAAAAAGGTTTTTTAAGTTATAAAAATATTTTCAAGATTTTACAAGTGTCACTTAAAACTGTGATTTTGAGAAAGTTCAAAAGTGCTTATTTGAATTAGCCATTGTGATCTTGAGTTATAATTCAAAAAGGGTGTCATTGGTGTGTTTAAAACAAGCACACAAAGTCCTTTTGACTTGTTGAGTCAAAACCACCAAGTTTGAAGTGTCATCTTTAAAAAACTAAAGCCATTTTCACTCTCAAAATTCTGCAGTTTAAAAGTGTTTTAGTTTTCTTAAAATTTGTGCACATGTCCATTTCCTAGTGTTATTAATCTGTTTCAACTTTTCTTTTCATTTGAGCTTATTTGACAGCTTAAAATAAGCTGTCAAATTAAGCCTTTGTCTTAGCTTAATTTCTTCGCTTGGTGGCTAGGAGGTGAATTTAAAGCCTCTTTCTAGCTTCTAGTGAACTTATGTCCAAGACTTTTGCTTCTCTTAAGAGGCCCATAAGCTCTTTTGATAAGCCTCTTAGTTTTCAGTCCTTATAGAAACCCCTTTTAGATAGCTTATTTTTGAGCCAAAAGTGGACTCTAAGCCATTTCACACCAACAGTACTAACTTCCAAGGTTAGTACTGCTGTGGTATTAAGCCACTTTCTTGGCTTATAGAGCTTATTTTATGAGCTTATTTGATTCCTAGTTGCTTATCAGGATAGTTTGTTAAGTTATTTTGCTTATTTCCCATTTCCTTAGCTTATTTAAGTATTGACAGCCCAAAAGACTTAACAATTTTAAGACCTTTAAGCCCATTTAGCTCCTGTCATTAAGCTCTTGTAATGCTATTTAGATTTAGTTTTTAGCTTTTTAGTGCTTGTTTAGATTAACTTAGTTAGTTCATTTAGTTTGTTAGTCCAACCTTTAGCTTATTTGTCCAACAGCTTAGCCTCTTAAGTCCTTTTAAGCTTACTTTTAGTTTATGTCAATATAAGCTTTTTGAGCTTATTTAGTTGTCACAATTTACCTTTTTAGTGCTTATTTAGGATGGGAAGGATAATGCCTTTTAGCTTTTCAGTTTAGATCTTAGCTTAAGTGTCCAAGTGTCCAAAAGACTTAGCTAGTTTAAGCCCTTAAGTTCATTTAAGCCTTTTGTCTGTTTTTAAAAGCTGATTTTAAGCTTATTTATAAGCTTTCACAAAAAATTGTAGTTTTGAAAGTTGTTAAGCTCATCAAGCTTAACAACTTTGGTTTATAAAGTTTCTCCAAAAAAAAGGGAAGACAAGGGGGTTACCCGGGTGAGCAAGACTCGAACCCGGGTCTCCACCCTCGATACATCCCCTTTATACACACACCACTTACCGCTGCGCCCTTGGGACTTTTACGTTAGTATCCCAAGGGCCTTGGTATTTAAGGGTGTTTTTGGCTTTTAAGTCTATAAGATGTTATAGCTTATTTTCGGGCTTATTTATAAGCAAATTTTTTGTTTCTTATTTTTTGTAGGTTAATCATAGTGTAAAGTAGTTTTAGTAAAATTTTTAGAATTTTTCAAAATCGTTTAGTATTTTTTTACAATTTAATTTAGTTAAAAGTTTAAAAAATTCATAAAAAATACAAAAATTATCAAAAAAAATATTTTTCTTTTAAAAACTTTATTTTAGTCATATCGTTTGTAAAAAAATATAAAATTTTCCGTAGTGACATTTTTTTATTAACTTTTGTTTTTAAAGAACGGGCTCGGGGAGCTGTGTTTTATTGTCTTGACTCGTTTTTGGGTCAACACCTCCTTTTTTATCGATTCTTTTCATTCTCGTTATTTGTCTCCTATAGTAGTTTAGAAGTGAAAATTTCACCGTAAGGGTTAATTTGGAAGTTTTTAGTTTTTCCCCTTTGTTCTGGGATTCGTGCTCTCGTTTTTTTAAAAAAAGCATATAATTTCATATTTTTTAGGATTTTAATAAACGGTTTTTGTTTTGTTTTATTGTTAATTTGACTTCCACATTCTAAAATCATTTCTCTCCTTCAAACTCAAATCTTCCGACTGTATCGATTTTCCAGCACAGCCTCATTGGGGATTAACGACCCGGGAAAAGTCTATACTGCTCCTTTCAATTTTAGATTTTGGCTTACCTAAGTTGAAATATGTCAAGGATCAACTTTGTTCGTCTTGTGAAATGAGTAAAGCAAAAAGAAGTTCATTCAAGACAAAAGCAGTTCCTAGTTCCAAAGGAAGGCTAAATTTGCTTCACATGGACTTGTGTGGTCCAATGCGCGTTGCAAGCATAAATGGGAAGAAGTATATTCTGGTGATTGTTGATGACTATTCAAGATACACTTGGACTCTTTTTCTACGATCCAAGGATGAAACACCAGAAGTTCTCAAAGACTTTCTCACGATGATTCAACGCAATCTTCAAGCTCAAGTTATTACTGTCCGTACTGACAGAGGCACGGAATTCTTGAACAAGACACTCCATGCTTATTTCAAAGAAGAAGGCATTGAACATCAAACTTCCACTCCTCGAACACCTGAACAGAACGGCGTTGTCGAAAGACGGAACCGTACTCTTGTTGAGGCTGCTCGAACGATGCTTTCAGCTTCTAAGCTTCCATTATCATTTTGGGCTGAAGCAGTTGCAACCGCATGCTATACTCAGAACAGATCAATCATCATATCCACTCATGGAAAGACGGCATATCACATCATAAATGACAGGAAACCTTCAATAAAACATCTTCACATCTTTGGTTGCATTTGTTACATAACTAGAGATGGGGAAAATCTGGATAAGATGAAAGAAAAAGGGGATCCATGTGTCATGGTGGGATATTCTACTCAGTCGAAGGGATATCGTGTTTACAACAAGAGAACACGCTTAATAGTTGAGTCCATTCATATCAAGTTTGATGAAATCAAAGAAATGATGTCTGATCACAACAGTTCAGACCTCGCACCACAACGACAAGAGATGTCTGTTGAAAATGTCTCTTCAGGCCTCGTTCCTCAAGGACATAAGGCGTCAGACTATGATAACTCTGACCCCGTGCCCCCAAGACAAAATGTTGTTCCTTCAGCAGAAAAGACAGATTCGTCACAACAAGGGTTAGAATTTCTCTTCAGTCCTTTACTTGAAGAATATTACAATCCAACACATGGTCTCGCTGAGGAAAACAACAATGATCAAGCACCGAATGCATCATTTCAAGAAGCTGAATTTATCAATCCTTTTTGTACACGGGTACAAGAAATTAGGGAGACTTCCTCACGCAACATTGATAATACCGATGTGCATTTATTTCAACCACAAAGTCATGATTACCGATGGACCAGAGATCATCCATTAGAACAAGTTCGTGGAAATCCAACCATGCCAGTTCAAACAAGACGACAGCTTGCCACAGATCCTGAAATGTGTATGTTCGCGCTCACGGTGAGTATTGTTGAACCGAAGAACATTAAGGAGGCAATGGCTGATTCTGCATGGATCGAAGCAATGCAGGATGAACTTCATCAGTTCGACAGACTAAAAGTCTGGGAACTAGTCGACAAACCATTTGGCAAGATGATTATAAAGCTAAAGTGGTTATGGAAGAACAAGAAGGATGAAGATCAGACTGTAATTCGCAACAAAGCACGACTTGTAGCTAAAGGTTATGCTCAGGAAGAAGGTGTTGATTTTGAAGAATCATTTGCACCAGTTGCTCGCTTGGAAGCTGTTCGGATTTTCGTTGCCCACGCAGCACACAAGTCTTTTCCAATCTATCAGATGGACGTGAAAACGGCATTTTCTTAAGGGTCCAATGAAGGAAGAGGTTTATTTTGCTCAGCCGATATGGGTTCGTTGATCCAGATCATCCATAAAAAGCTCTACCTTCTGAGGATGCTTTTTATGGATTTAAAGCAAGCTCCAAGAGTGGACGATGATAATATCAAACTTCTGATGTCAAAGGCTTTACTAAAAGGTACAATTGGCCCACTTTTTTAATAGATAAAATACGGGGAGATATTCTACTTGTGCAGATTTACGTTGATGACATAATTTTTTGGTCTTACCAATACCCTAAATATCAAAAAGATTTGAAAAGTTAATGCACAGTGGATTTTGAAATGTCTTATGGGGGTGATGAAATTTTTTTTAGGACTTCAGATCACACCTGTCCCAACGGTATTTTATCAATCAGGCAAAGTACGCTTTAGAAATTCTGAAAAAGCATAATATGGATAACTGGTCACTTATTGGTAAACCTTTGGCTACTAAACCCAAACTAGAGTAGATTTGAGTGGAGAACCCGGGACCAATCTGCATTATCGTAGTACAAATCGGGTCACTCTTGTACTTAAACATCTAGTAGACCAGTCATTGTGCAAGCAGTATGCTATTATGCACGTTATCAAGCACGACCAACCAAAAGCACTTAAAGAGGTTAAAAGAATCTTTAAATACCTAAAGGGTATCATTAACATGGGACTCTGGTATCCAAGGATTCTGGCTTTGAACTAACAGCATTTTTGTCGCTGATTCATGCGGATGCCTTGATACTCGGAAAAGCACTCTGGGAGGGTACAGTTTCCTTGGTGATAAGCTAGTTAAGTTGGACTGTCAAAGAACAAAATTGCTCATGCAATATCTTCTGCAGAGGCAGAGTTACGTGGCGTTACAGCAAGTTGTCGGCTCAAGTAATTGTGGATGAGGACACAACTTCAAGATTATGGCTTCAACTACAACAAAATACCGTTGTATTGCGACTCTCAGTCAGCCATAGCAATCTCATGCAACCCCGTACAACATTCGCGAACAAAGCACATCCATACTCGGTATCATTTCATAAAGGAACAGGTTGAAAATGGTATAATTGAATTATATTTTGTCAGAACTGAATACCAATTAGCTGACATGTTTACAAAAGCCCTTCCTGAGGATCGGTTTAAGTATCTTGTCAGAAGGATTGGTATGAGATGTTTGACTCCAGCTGAACTGGAGGTTCTGACAAATGAGACTGCTTGATATCATCATCAAACATCACCATGTACATATTTTTGAAAAAAAGCAAAATACAAAAATATAAAACTTCAAAAAGAAAATACAAAATCAGAAAATCAGAAAATTTCCAAAAAGAATCTTCTCGACATGTCTCTTGGAATCGATAACATTTACGTGCTTAGAAATGTCGATTAACATTGACACGGGTGTGTAAATGAAGTTCGAGCGAGAGTTGCAAATAGTTTCAAAACATGTCATTTCTAATTTTCTAAATGGCTTATGTGCAAATGTCAGTACATAACCCGGACTTCAAATAAAGGAAGGTTTATAACTTATCCTCCCAACGAGAAAATTAACGTTTCTCGGTCTTGAGCTGTTCTTACAAGACATTCAATTTCTTTAGCTCAAGAAAAAGGATAGTGTACGTTTCAGTGCGCTTACCCTTACCGTTAGAAGAGAAGTCCTCTAACATCTGGTTTTTCAAAAAGTTGACACAACTTTTTCAATGAATTTATCATGACAATTCTTAATCTTTCAATAATTGTTGTGTTCAAACACTCCATCCCTCACAGTGTTTTCAAAAGGACAACGATTTCTCATTGTTATTTTTGAGGGGGAGTTTTTTTTTCAAAAAAACAAAGTTTTAATGTTTTGGAATACGTTCATCAAGACCATTCTTAGGTATTCAAAAACATTATCATAATGTTCCTAACCATTCCTGTTGACATATTTTTCTCCACGGATTTTTCAAGACATTATTTTACTCACAAGGTATTTCAAAAAACTAATTGTATATTATTTTAAATAAGGGGAGAATATGTAATTAAAAATATGAATCTAATTGACTCATTGTGCTAAAAGGTTATATGGTTCGATCTTTATACCCAACAACATTTAATTTCAGACGAATCTGAAGTAATAGGTGTTAGGTTTGGAAATCAATCCTATGATCAACAGAACGGAGGATCTACCCAAGGATACTCCAAGGTTAGAAATAGGCAGTCCTTAGGTATAGATTAGAAGATGAATGTATATGGGGAGTAAGCCGATAAGATTAAGTTAACAACTGGAACAATCCAACAAAGGTTGTTAGTAATGACGGTCTTGGAAGTATTGAAGGCGTTGAAAAATGAAAAAGATTTGTAAGGATAAAGGTGTAACAAAGAAAGCCCTCCACAAAACTTAAAGGCAGAAAACCGGGTCAATACTATTGCTTTAAGAATCACAAAGTTGAGTGTCATTGTAAAATGACATCATGGACCCAGCTGATGCAATGCACAACCCTTCCTGTCATCGGGTTTCTCTCAACAGAAACTTGTCTCATTTGTACACGGAGATACACAAGTTAATCTATTATATCTCACTCCGAGGATTTTGTTGATATTGATAGGGGGCCAAATATGCTCAAGCCTACGAGTACTAAAACCAAAAATGACTAATTCGAGTCTAGAGCATGAGTATAATCAAGAATCTCGTTGGACACATTTCATTTCCAAACACTTGTTGATACATCATCAGGTTAACAAGCTTTATCAAGAGTTAGCAATATCATGGTGATATTTGCCAGGAACATCGAGTGTATAATGTTTTCACAATGAAGATGGAAATCCTGCTTGAGCCAGCATCAAACAAGGCTCTTGGTAGGTGACTTGCGAGATTCTATTTGAATCAAACTTGTGACAATGGATATCGATGTGGTCCAGTAAATGATTTACGGTTGATGACTTTTGATAAAACATGGCACTCCCGATGTGTTACAAAAACTCTTTAACGAGTGACCGTCGATTACTTTTCAAATCAATTTTCTCGTTATCAACTAACGTATAAACCTGCAGGTCAAACGGTGTAACGGCATCCTCAATCCATTCAAATGCTCTAATCTACGGAAGACATACTATCTAGATAAGTCAAGTATTTAGATAGACAAAGACTTCCCGATAACTCTCATTTGAAGCTTTCAAGATATGCAAAATTATGAGCATGTTGGTCATAAGACAAAAGATCGCAAGATGGCATGTCGATAAAGGCAAGGACAAAAGGCTCAAAGTCAAGCCACAAAGCATGAAGGAACAAGCTTACAACAAACAAACGAAGACAAAGACCAAGTACACTCGACGCTTAACAGACAAAAAGCAATCTCACTGATCTCATGAAGGGTGTCAGCACATTGAGTCGTATAGATCATATTTTAATTACATTTTCTCCCCTTATTTTAAATAATAAACACTTAGTTTTTGAAATCACTTCGGGGGAGATTGTTAGCCTCAATGTATTGAGTCGAACAAGGAAGTTCGGTCACTCTACGATGGAGCTTTGGTCTTTAATTAGTTAATGTTGTAATTAATCCCAAGCAAAACCTGAGCCCGGGTCCTAGTTAAATATCCCGCGCGTACCTTTAGCGTGACGGGGTATATAAGCTTTTTCTTACCATAGAAAAAGCTAGTTGTTTCATTCTAATAAATCTTTCTCTTTTTTTTTCTCTCTAAATTCTCTCTCCTCTTTCTCTCTCTAAACAACTCACTCTCTTTCTCTTTTCTTGTTCCGATTTCGTGTTTGATTATATGAAGTGAAGTGTTACGGGATCCTACACATAATGAGTTATCTAACTCTACGAAGATAGACTCATCAAAGGGGTAATCTAGTGGTGGTGTAGTTGACCTAACCGGTGATGAAGATCCTACTGATAAAGATGGAGATATTTAGAATGGGTGATTCAACAGGAGTCTTAGTGTCTTTAGGTGGTGGAATCTCTTCGGGAGGAAAGAAATCTCGGGAATCAAACATTGGTGGTAGTGATAATACTGGAGATGGAGGCACGACAGTTGGGGGTAGAATAGTAACTTGTGGTGGACTAATGGCATCATATGCTTGCATAACCTTCATATAGGGGTCATTATGAAAAAGTGAAAGAGTTTGTGAAGCTATTGGAACTAAACCAGATGAATTATTTGAAGATTCAGAAGAAGTATTTTCCCGGTGAAGCTGGGAAATAGTCCAGAAAGTTAGAGGAAAAAGCATCCTCAATATCAGAAGTAGGGTGGTTGGGAGAAGACATCACTCTGTTAAAAACCCAGTGGTAAATAACATAAGTGGCACGGAGGACTTTCTTGGATGGAAAAAGAAAAGTAGTTATAGTTAAGGTTTTAACCTTGTTCTCTATAACTGCGGCTCTTGATACCAATCTGTAACACCCCCACTTTTGACATATAGCAGCGAAAGCTAATCTGGGGTATTATTTCATAGTACAACAGTCATAATCATAGAAAACGACTCAAAAGAGACGTTTTTAAAAGATAAGTTATCATTCATTATTTCATCAGAGTTTTTACAAAAGAGAGGTCCCAAAATCTAGAAACATAAAGTTTGAATGATAACAATTTAGCCATCTTCAAGTCCGTGCCACTCCGTGCCAAAAGTTGCTCAATTTCCTAAGATAAACATGCTAAAAAGGTCAACACAATGGTTGAGTGAAATTCATAGGTTTATGATAAACAGTTTGAATACAAGTTCAATAGTGGGTTACGTTGTTATACACCCATAAGTGTAATAATTGCAATGAGTACAATTATTAAAGAAAACAGTATTATTGCCCTAAGCTCATGATATCAATACGTTAACATGGAAATCACCGTAGTGACATTGGTTGAGGAACAAATGTCCTCGTGGAAAGGTAACTTGCCAAAGTTACCCATTATAATCAAATATAGTGCTATTGGTACCAGAAAGTATAGGTACACCAACGGGAGTCGTCACACCCCGATAGATCTATCCATAATATTCGTGTTCATTCGTAAGTGACTAATGGTTCATGATTAAGAAATATTGGCAGTGGAAGGTACTTAGGCAATAATATATCTGGATAGCATACATTTGGAAAAGCACTCGTATTCATGGTTTATAGCATGTATCCCCCTCGCGGGTTTATGAAACATTAGAAGATTTAAAATGCGAGGCTATGA
>BQNB010208814.1:0-10380 GCA_026074375.1 Tanacetum coccineum
GTACATCCAACCGTAACGGTTCTAAGTTTCCAATACATAAACTACATATACAAGAACTCTCATAGAGTTCTAAATCAAAAGTAATAGCTAAAGAGTGCCTAGTTGCTAGTACGCGGATGATAAAAGTATCAGGTTTTCGTCTACGGAAAGTATTTCGAGTATAATTTCCAGAAACGTAGGGCCCAATGCCCAAGAAGTTTCAAAACTAAGGTGAGATTACCATTTTGCCCCTATTCTATCAAGGCTGCCTTTTTCCAGAATTTTATCGCTCCACTAAGTTGAGTGTATCTCCTAAACCGTGCTTTCGAAAAAGCCGAAACAACCGCTCAAATCTAAGTTTGTTCAATATCTAGAACTTACAGTTTTACATATTTAGGTGTTGCTATATAAGTTTTGAACTTATTACTCATTCAAATTCTGATCCCAATTTTTGACTAGTTTTACCATTTTGGCGATATCTCATTCGTTGGGCGTCGATATGACTACATCCGAATTCCTACATGTACCTAAGAGGTTTCTCTACCTCCTAGTCTAATTTCCCAGTTCATCATAGACTAAAAAGTTTTAAAACATATCCAACAAGCTGTTATCCCAAAGAAATTTTGACAAATTTTTTATAGTTTACAAAAATAAGCATAATTTGAAATTTATTGATGCTTTTGATGTGAAACCAATTAGAGGTGATAGCCCTAAGAGGCTTCTACTGGTACCTAGTTATTACAACAATATGGAGTTATACTCCTTTTCCCAACGGTATACCAGATTTGACTAGTTTTAGAAAAACGACGATATCTCACTCATCCGGAAGAGTTAAAATTATATCCAACTCACCACATGTTCCTTAAACATGTACCAACATCTCAATTGGCTTTCCCCGGTGCCGTAAGACCAAAAATAATTCACAATCAACCCCACAACTTGTTGGTTTCAAACTGCCGTAAAATCCATTTCAAAATCCAACCAAACACCATTTTAATTCCTCCAAACTCCAATGCAAAGCCATACCCAATGACTTAGCATTATTTTGAACACATCAACTCATGGGTTTCTAGAACTAAACATTTCAAGATTTATAAAGTAGAGGTCGATACAAGAGAATCAAAATGCAAACGCACCAACTTTATTCGAAAGCTCCAAAGATAGACATTTCCAAACGACACATTACACGGGAATAAGTTAATAACCGTTTTCCAAAACACTAAAGGGTTATGGGATGACATATAAAGTCGCACTCAACTGAATTTTTTTAAAACAATAGGTTATGAAATAGCATATGCGATTTAAAAGCAATGGGAAAATATTCGAACTCGGAGTCGAACAATAAGTCACCCAATGGGATCGACAAACTACAACGAATCAATATCATCAAAAGATGAAAAGTAAAGTCGCGAAAAAGTTTCGAAGATAATCGTATAACAACGATGTTTTCATCACATATCAAAATAATTTTATCATATCGCGTCGAAATGTTTAGAGAAATTAAACTCTTCGTAAGAAGCAACATCAAAGATATTATATAATTGTATACCATAGAACATATGCCGTATATATTATTAATAATAATATATATTAATATAATATTTAATATATATAAATATATATTATTATATATATATTATATATATTCGGATATATATTATTACTTGTAACAAGTGTCAACCACTTGTTAAGCACATAATATGCAATCAAATATATACCACATAAGGCTTCGAGGATCGAGAACAACACGTGCGCGGATATCGGACATCGGTGAAAGACTCGTGAAACTTTTTCAAAAACGGTTATAGTCAAAGTTTTGTAAAACGACTTAGTTCACTATCAACTCATTGCTCTGGTACCATCTCTCATGGTACTTTAACCCACAATCGTTCAACAAGACTTTTGGCGATGTCACCAACCTTTTTACGGTCCTAAATTCTTATTGGGGGGGGCGGGGAGATTGTCACCATTCGCTCACATCATAAACCGCATCACTAGCCACGAAAAAGTAACATGAGCGCTCACTACCATTTAAAGCACATAGCACATATAGCACATATTCCATATAATTCAGCGACAACAATCCTACTACAACACTTAATGGAAATAAGGAAAATCAAAATCAATACGAAAAACAATGAGCATCATGGACTTATTGCTCATTCGACGAAAAATAAAAATAAAAATTCCAACATTTACGCACCGCGACTAACATAGTCGACTCGAACCTACCGTATCGCCTCTAATTCAGGATGACTCAACTCATCAAGTCGAGGTAATTCGCAATTCGACAGCTCCTTCAACCCCACGAAAGGCAGCAAGATTGCACTTCATAAACCCAGCAAAAGTGCACTCACGAACAGCAGGTGCAGTGTCTCGACCCCTAACTGGCCCAGATCCACTAGCATAGTTCCTAACATTCACTTGCCTAGCCTGCTCAGCAGCAATAGCGACATCAACACTTTCCTTGATCATTTGTCGAATAGCAGCGTGAGTCATAGGTTGAGACTTTGGAGGGCATGATTTCTGTCACGTCTCACAAGAAAACCAATCTGGTAAGCATTCATTACAACATGATATTCTCAACACTGATTAATGACAAATAAACCATCAACATCAGCCACACAAAACATCAAGTAGTATCAAAAGATAGTCATTCTTTTGTTATCACAAAGAGTTAATAACATGTTGCATTGTTTCATTAAAATGATCAAAAATCGTTACAACCAATAGTACTTGTTCTACCAACTAAGGACTTAGTTTAGTGATTTACACAACGATTGAAATCTACCAATTGAAACTAAAACACCAACTTCAGGGAGGAGATCCTCTGTTGCTCCGACAAAGGACTCTTCTCATCTTCAATCGGAACATCATAGTTTCATTCGGTCTTTCTTTAAACACAAATCCACGAATCATCTCTTGATAGAACTCATGAGCTCAAACTCTAGTCCAATAGAGATCTCTCTCAACTTGTTCATTCTGCATACAAAGGAATGTGTTGCTCAACCTTGCTTTTTCAAGTTCATTCTTTAGTTTGTTACACTCAGCTTTTTCTTCAACATTCTCGAGCTTCTCAACTAACTTTTCCATTGCTGCAGTTCCTTGTTCCACACTAGAACGCACTTCATTTCCTAAATCTAAAATTAACTTACCATAAAACCTATCCTTTGCCTCTCTTTTCTTCTCGACCAATGCATGCGCCGTCTCGCGACCACACAATCGTCTCAAAAATTAACCATTCGACCAAAAAGAGAGTCAATATCCCGTCTCATAAAGCCAGGTAGCAATCTATCACCATCCTCTCGAGGAATAGTGGCAGTAGATGATTCACCTACCTTATAGACACTAACAGGAATAGTCTCATCCTCATGTTCAATTAGATTCTCAACCTCAATCTCATTATCATGTTCAGACACAGAAGCAGGCGGTAGAGGATTAAAAGGATCCACCTCTTTGTAAGGATATGTCGACTCCGACTCATTCTCATCTTCCTCAATGTTGATCTCCATATCATCTTCATCTTCTTGAGGATCTTCTTCTTCTTTAAATTCGTCTTCTTCTGGGTCTTCGTCTTCATCTTCTAAGACAGGTTTGGGAACAACAGGAGCATCATCATGTTGATTCGGCTCAACAACGGGTACATCATGATCATGATCGGGAGGAATCACATTCACCATGATAATCTAGAAAATATCATATAATACTTACTTAATAGCGTATCACTTCTTATTATTATCATTCAATAGCATTCCGATAATAATACTATCATTAAAATAACTGTTCGCAATCCAAAAGGTAACAACAAAATTTAAATTCGCGTCCTTCTTACTTGCATATATCTTAATTATATTTCAAACATATATAATAGTAGTTATCATATAATCACATGACATTTTATGCATACAACACATGCACAAAAATTCACCAATACATAATATTGTATACATCCAACACATGCATACATATCCATACTTAACCAATCACACATATAATACATACATAAATATACTTACACGTAACAATTAATAAATGTACCTTACATGTAACTAATGGTAACAAGGAGTATCGGCGTGCGTGTAGAAGCGTCATAGTTTAGGTTTTTCAAAATACTCGACCTAGTTCCTTACAATCTTAGACTCTTGACATACTTTGATATCTAAAATGACTACAATCCGAGTTTTGAAAACAACCTAGTTCTCTATAACCTGGCTCTGATACCAATCTGTAACACCCGCCCCGAGGGGCATCGGATTGCGCAGCGGAAATTAGCAATTTGGTGTTACTAAATAGCATCTGTCACCACGATGATAGAAAACAACTCAAATAAGACGTTCACCAAACATGTGTTCCAATGTTATTCAGAGTTAAAAGAACGTTTAGGTCCCACAGAATCGTAACCCACCGTCTATTACAAACATGAAATTACATATTGTTTTCCAAATAAAAAGACATTATTTTAAACACCACATGAGATATTATTTTTAAAAGACTAGAACACACAAGAAGTCTTTCCATAAAATCCATCACCACATGCACGACACCTCCACGCCATCGTTGCCTTCAGCCTTGGTTACCTGGGATAAAACATGTTTAAAACGTCAACAACAAAGTTGAGTGAAATTCATAGAGTTTAAATTAATCAATAAGTAAAAACCTTTGGAACACATTATTAGTTCGGGGAAACAAAGCAACAAAAGCAATTATATCGCAACTTCTTTTTTTCAAGCAAAAGTCATGGACACCGAACGTTAACAAAACATATGGTATTTCATATGCTAAAAGTGCCCAAACAAGGTATTATTGTCATATACCTACTAATTTCTAATAACAAAATGTCCGTTTGACAGGGTGGTCACAAGGATTTGTAAACCCCGGACAGGGTTGTCAAACCCAATAGATCTATTTAATGCATTAGCGTTTACCTCACAACAAGGCAATTAACGGTTCATGAAATAAGGGACTTCGACAATAGCAACTTATGCGAAAACAATCTCATAATCGGGTCCAACATACCATAAAATCATATGTATTCGATTTATAAAACAGACATGTATCCCCCTCGTGGGTTTAAAAACATTTAAAACAATTTAATGCGAGGCTATGAACTCACCTTAAGCAAATGATCCAATTCAATCAATCAATCAACAAGCGCAATAAACTTCACGTCTCGACTGCGACCTATATACATATATAGCTGCCAGTGACTAACAAAGTATAACATATCATATATTGCATACTTGCATACACACACACACACACACACACACACACACACACACACACACATATATATATATATATATATATATATATATATATATATATATAATATATACACACACATATATATATTATATATACATAATTATATATATATATATATATATATATATATATATCACTATTACGTATACACAATCATATACTAGAATCTCCAAGTGCGACGCAAAATATTTCGCTTTGACTTACTTAACAATATCACAACGTTTTCAATAAAGTTTCTATTTTTAGAAAGCTTGCCGAAAGTAAAGATAATATAACCCAAACTTACCATTTCACCTTGTTGATCTAACATTACGAATCCTTGCTTGTTATAATTAACTAATTAAACAATATACGCAAGTTTGACTTTCAAAAGTCAAACTTCGTAGTTGATTTTTTACCAAAAAATAACTCAAACTTGACTTGGCCGTAAAATCTTCGTTTTTAGGAGTTACAAGGCCCATCTTATATCAAAACGGACCTTAGAACATCCTTTATCATATTTAATTGCCTAATCTAGATTTCAAAAATTTCTCGACATGCTATGGTCAAGTCAAACTTTCTGGTCAACAAAAGTCAACACAAAGTCCTACCAAAACTCATTTTTACCAAAGTCCAACCATTCCAACATGTTTAACTAGCGTAAAAACATGTACTAAAACCATCAAACATATGTTCATACTTGAAATACTTTTAAACCCATTTTGCACTTGAATCAACTTGCTATAATTACATACATGTAATAATCATCTAATTAATCAAGACATAAACATAAACAAGTGCTCACAAAGCAATAACAAGACTCGACTTCGCTTCCCCCTTGTTGCTTAGAATCGGACGAACCACAAAGACCAACCAAAAAACCTTTTCAAATCAAACCATTTCAAAATAACACTAATCTAACAACTAGAAACACTTCCTTATACACCAAATAAATAGAAATTGACCAAAAACCTAACTTCTTAAATACTCATTGCATGTGAGGTTTTCTTAGTGGGATTTGTAGAGGATTGAACAAGGATTAATATGGTATAAATAGATTGTATTGCATGTAAGTAATAAATTTGATATGGCAATGTTTGTGTGTGTGTGCTAGTTTGAACGGACAAGGAAGAGGGAGGACAAGAAAAATGAAAATTTTGGCTAAAAGAATAAATGGGAAGATGTAGGTCCTATTTATAGAAATGAAGTTTAACAATTTGGCAACTTTAGTCCTTCCTTTCATAAGTCCTTGCAAGTTTAATACAAATTGGTTATATTTCCGTTACTTAGTTGACTAAACACGGGTTACATCACGTTTGTAAATATTTTAAATCCATCCCACTAGATATAGTTTAAAACCTTTATTAAAACGTTAAACCTCGTAAAACACTACCTTTATACACGGTTTTTATAAAAACTCGGGGAAACGGCGAAAAATACAAAATTAACATATTTACGCTCTCGGAGTAATAAAATATATTTTTCTGACTTTCTTAAATGCTAAAAATAAATAGAAACTAAATCACGGAATGAAATTTACCAATAAATAGAAATTCTAATCAACCACATATAACATAACAACTATAATTATTTACGTAATTAAAAATAACTATCTTAGGCTAAGGATAGACGTTGACCTAAAACTCGGGTTGTTACACATTTATGAAGATATAAAATAAAAATCAAAAAATCAAAAAAATAGAAAATTGCTGCAAAAAGAGGAGGAAATTTTGAAGATAGTCAGTTCATTAAAGCTTAAACCGATGGTATTACATGAAGGATCGATTATTCATTGATACGCGATTATAAATCAACGATGTAAAATTTTGTATAAAGTGGTAGATATCGCCATTTGATTTTGTAAAAGTATGTATAGTATGGATGATTGGGAGTTGACCGTTATGGGAACGCCAACTAAGGGTTGTTTTCATTTATCTTTGATCAAGATGTTTTTCGAGTATGGTTCGTGTCTATTAAACATGGAGTAGTCCATGATTTGTGTCTTTATCATGGGAACGGTCGGGAAAGTATCTAGCAACTTGTACCTTATTTGTTTGGACTTAATCTATTTGTTTTGGAAATTTTTATTTAACAACAATTATTTCCCTTTCCTAATCTCTAACCAATCAGCAAATAGGATGCTTTATGTGGATGCGTTTAATTGTGACATAATTCTACGTGTCTAGGTTTTAGGAAGAAGTACTGCATAAATCTTGGAATGATATGTCGCCTCGAGATAAGCACTCATTGCACTAAATAAACAAACCAATGTTTTAATCAGAATAATTATGGTTAATACAGTTTTCTTATATTTGGCTAGACCGCTCTTCTATCTTTTGTTAATTTGCTTGCTTGTGTTAGTGTGTTATAAATTAATCTAAGTTACCACAAAACCTGTGCCAGTCTCTCAGACTGAAAACCCCCCTTATCTGTTAGAATTAGGATTAACATAGGTTTAACATAGATTATAATTAGCATAGTTTAGCTGAGTTAACCAAAATATTGAGAGAACTATAGATTAACGTTCTCGCTCTTAGTGATCGACACCCTACTTACCAACGAAACTACATCTGATCGGATACTCTACCCATTAAAGTGTTGTTATAGGTAAAGTCAACAAAATATAAATGTAAAACTTGATAACTAAAATAACAACCTACACGAAGACACATCATGAGCCTATCTTTTTTGCGGTTCTCGTGATTTTATGGTGGATTCCAGATTATTATTGAAGAACATTCTGGTAAGTAGACTAAGAGCGAGAACCTTAATCTATAGTTCTATCAATATTTTGGTTAATTAAGATAAGTTAATTTAAACTATGTTGACACCCCCTTGTATGTACTCATTTTAGTACATTATTGTGAACAAATTTTTTTAACCCTAGTGAATTATTTGCTTGATTACATGGTTGCTAAGTCGAGTCATTTGTTAGTGTATACAGTTTTAGGACGATCGAGAATCCTGGTAGTTTTTATTTTATAGAGAAATGGGGAAGAAAATCAATTTATTACCCCCATACGTGCTCAATGTACTCCATGTTCGTTAATCCTTTTAATTCGGGTCATTAATTAGTTTATTATTGAGTTATTAAAAAAACTCAAAAATTAGGATGTCAATATAAATCCCGAGTCATGTAAATTATTATTTTATTTTATTTTCAGCAGATTTATGATGGCAGGCAAAAGTGTATATATAAAAGAAAAGAAAAAAGAAAAAAAGGAAAAAAAAACCAAAAAAAGTTAATAGAAAAAAAATGATAGAATATACGGATTGCCATCCTGCTTATAATTTAGTCAAGAAAGAGTCGAGAAAAGAAAAGAAAGTTTGATGTAGAGTTTTGTACGATTGTTATAGTTTTGTCGAGTCTTGGCTTAGCAACACCTTTATACATGTTATCTTGTGAATATTTGACTTGCCACCAGTAAAATATCCCCCATTATCTCTTACCGTGTCTTCCATACCCTACAACTAACATTACAACCCTTATAAAGACCTCTTTAATAGTATTTCCTAGGTTCTTATGCCAAAGCGATAGTCGTTTGATCCTTTATCGAGCTTATGGTAATCTATATGCTATATCAGGTAGTGAGTGTTAATTTTCTTGTTTCCTATATTGGTATACTTCATTATACACCCGAATGATAGAGAGAATCCAAACACTTATGTGAGGTACTAGGATATGATTTTCGTGCTTTTATTACAAGGTTGATCCGGTTGTGCCATATATTATCTTTACTTAGTAAAGTTAAATACCCCCGACTTTGCTATTTATTAGGTAAAAAAGCTCATTTGCTTGAGGACAAGCAAATCCCAAGTGTATGGGTATTTGATGAGGTGTCATTTTATACACTTTTTGGGGGGTCATTTAACCCATAAAATCATGTAAATATGCTTTATTATTGCACTAAATCCTTTCTTTTTGTGTAATTAGCATTTGGGAAGCACTTGAAAGGAATACACGTGACTTGGGCTCAATTCGGGAAGAAACAAGGCAAAAACACAACTTTCAAGCTTGCGACCACCATCTTGACGGCGTCGCTAATGTGGCTAGAAAGTGGATTTTTGGAACAATTTTGTGACAGTTCAGTGTGTGGAGATGACGTCACCAAAAGATCTTGACGTCGTGACAAATGCAAAGTGACGACGTCACAAGAAGACCTGACGACGTCAGGAGTTGCCTATTGAAGAAACCCTAAATGGATTCGACCGGGTGACGGCGTCACAAAACCCTAGTGACATCGTCAGAGCCCAATCAATATACGTACAAACCCTTTATTTTCATAATTCGTGTGTGGAACTTTGAAGAGCTATTGTGCAGCCATTATAGACGATTTTACGGTATTTTATGCCTCTTGTACTCACATACTCACATGTTGAATTGAAGTTAAGTGATTCAATCTTTAATCATTCAAATATGTTCATGTGTTTGATGATTAATTGCTTTTCTTTTCTTCTTGTTAAAATGTTAGGCTAAATCTATATTGTGTTTGCTTATAATTGCATGAAACCTAGTTGTGAAGTTTAATATATTGTTTCTTGTTAGTGGTGTGTACATTAGGCATTAGAAAACTAGCTATAAGATATTACATTAGCATAAACGTCTAGTGAAACGTGATTAGAACTGAGTGAAACCCTCACGTTTGGGAGGATAGCTATTTAAGTATTTATTGCGCGTGATTTACTGTTAGGAAGGAGCGTGTTTGACAGGTAACACCTGACTAGGTTATCACGTAGAAAGTGAACTTGACCAACTCGCTGTAGAATAAGGGGAATACTTACACATTACACTAACAAGGGTGACGGGAAACGGATTAGAGGAATCAACTAGGGAGTAATGCATTATTAAGTGAGCACATTTTTTAACTATAAGAGTTCCCCCAATTTTACTTTTCTTGCATAATGATAGATGTTTAATTATACATGTTTAAAACCCGTAAAAACTTGCAAAAATGACTAAAAATGCCAAAAGATATGTGTGTTTTTGTCCATGTGTGTAGGCTATGAAGGAATGAAGGCAAAAGTGAAGAAAAGTGATCAAAAACGACAAGAAACGAAAAAAGCAAATGATCAAGTGAAGACATGAAGAAAGATATCAAAGCCATTTCCTGTTTTAAAAACTACAAGGGCCAGAAATGCCAATTCTCAAATTCA
>BQNB010208816.1:0-10380 GCA_026074375.1 Tanacetum coccineum
AAAAAAGAAAATATTAAAAATTAGCCCCGCCATAACGCATCGGCCAAAAAAAACCCCCGAAACGTAAAAAAAAATTATTCGTGAAAAAATTAGCTCCCCCGCAACGCGCGGGTTCTTTTGCTTGTTATTAACAAAAGGTGAAAAAATTAGTTGGAGCATACACATGGAAAAAAAGAAATTATAATTACGTGAAAAAGTGAGCAGGTCATATTGACAATATCGAAATAAATTAGCCGGTTACAATACCTAGACTAGACTGGTAATAAAATAAGTTGGTTACCTAGATCGGTAAAATTTGAAAAGTTCGTTGATAATATATAGACTTAATCCTTATCGTAATTAACTCCGTAAGTTTCATTATTTTGTGTTTTTACTCATTTGAATAGCAAATACTAAATACTTGAAAAAAATCCATCATGTTCGTCGTTGTGTTATACAAAATACAGATACTTTCTCCAAACCAATCCGACAGCACTCAAAACAATCAAATAGGTTTTAAACAAGGGCTAATTCCAAAAAAAGTTCCAAAACCAAATGGGAAACGCCTGTGTACCTTAAAATAAAGTCTTTTTTCTCAAAATAGCTCACGTCTTGGTACCGGCAATATTTTAATATTTAAGTACACTTGTCCTTATTTAATATGCACTCGTAAAAATCAAACACACAAATTAAACAAGGGGTGTCCATGGTTCTAGAACCGGACCGAAGCGGAACCACAAGAACCGAGAACCGTCCCAAGCTCTTCGGTATGGTTCCGGGACGGTCCCGGTTCCGGGGAATTTTCGGTAATTCTTGACAAGAACCATTGCGACCAGGTACACCAGTTTAGATCAATAGTATTGAATTATGGGAACTGATAAAGACAGCCCTCTTTGGGCTATGTTTAAGACACAAAAATATGTATTTGGTACATTAAGTTGGTTGAGATAAGTTAAATTCAAGGGAGTGGATGGTTACTTTTCAAGGTACAAGTCATTAACGCATTTCTTAACACAAAGACAGACCTAAGGGCTATCTTTATCAAAATTACTGAATTATTGAACCAATTATCATTGGACATGCATCAATAGTTAATTTCTGACTGAAGTTTGTGCCTGTTCCATACTATGATGGTTGGGTAATAGGTCGAGAACAGATTCGTCGGGTCAAACAGAAACACTTTCTTTTATCCAAAAGAAAACCTCGCATTTACAAAATGAAGTTTTGCTCTTTTTGACGAATAACCACAAAAAAATACCTTCGGATTTTATGAGTTTCCAGTGATAAGCTAATTTTTTTCTTTTTTGAAATAAGCTAAATAAAGTGATTTAGGATGGTTTTATACAATTAAGTATGTTCTTACAGAAATAAGCTAACTTTTTTGATCAATCAAAACTCGGCTTGTAAACAGGTGCTACTTGGGTGTGGAGCTACTCAAATCTGCTGGTGAAGGAAGCGAGTCTATCCTTAAATCTATATGGCATCACTCAGATGCGCTAGTATGGTGCTCCATGAAGGTTAGTCATTACTGAACCACCAGCTTATAAGTTGTCTAATTTTCCTTGGTTTTCAGACCACTAAATAACTACAGTTTGATGCAGGCGTTACCGGTTTTCGCATTGCAAACCAAGCTGGTCTTGATATGCTTGAAACAACACTAGTGGCACTTCAAGTCTTTAAGACATAAGTTTGGAGAAATTCCTTGATGAAAACGGAAGAAAGAGTTTCTGCCATGAGTTCCCGCAGATAATGCAGCAGGGATTTGCGTGTCTCCAAGGGGGGATTTGTGTATCAAGTATGGGGAGACCGTTTTCTTATGATAGGGCTGTGGCGTGGAAAGTGCTGAATGATGAAGAAAACGCTCGTTGCATTTGTTTTATGTTTATCAACTGGTAGTTTGAGTTTGAACGGGTCAGTAGATGATGGTAGTATTAGGTGTTTGTTGTGCTGGGTAGTAAAATGAATAGTACTATTGAGACATTTTGAATGCTTCTGGTCTCGTAACATTTTGAATGTCATGACACTTTGGGAGCACATGATTATTATTTATGTAGCTATTTACGACTTGTGTTTTATCGTTTTGATAGCAGTAAAATAGTGAACGCAAAGGTGGTAACTAAGGTCTCTTTATTTGAAATTAGTTGATTCGACTAGAGTTTATGAACCGTATCGAACATAGAACTGTACCTGTAATGGAACAAGTTAATTATTTGTTTCGTCGAATGTTTCAACCATAGGAAATCATACGACAATAAGCCATAGGAACAATACAATAAATAAAAATTTCAAAGTTGTATTGTAACACCATACATATGTAAATGCAATAAAACTAGTAAAATAGAACCAAAATGAAAAAGAAGAAAGCTTAAATTTCCCGTCACTCCGTTTCACCCCACGTGTTCAACACATGACCTAACTTAAACAAAATTAACTCCGGTTTCATCTCCTCCATCTTGGGTAGTCTTCACAAGATGGTGGATACTGGGGTCACCGAGGCAAGTCAACCACCTCCTCTTGACCCAATGCCGGTAAAGGAGCTTTACCCGTAACAATCTCGAGAAGGAGGACTCCAAAGCTGTAAACATCTGATTTGTGAGTGAACTTTCGGTTTTCAATCACTTCAGGTGCGTTGTATCCTATACATCGGGATTTTGTAGGGAGGAAGGTTATTAATGGGGCTAAGCCCAGATCGGATATGCAGCCGTTGAGGTCTCGAGTGAGAAGAATGTTTCAAGACTTGATGTTACCATGACTAAACTTAGGACCTCCTTCTGAGTGAATATGACCAATTCCTTTAGCAGCTTCAAGTGATATCTTTTTTACTCTTGCATCCTAATCTAATGGAGTTCTTCCTAAGCCTCGGTTACCTGTAACTAAAGAATATAAAAAGCAAGCTATGCTTGTATGAATGAACTGATTTAGGCTTTAATTTTTTTTACCAATGGGTTGAATTGTTGAAATCGTAAGAGTCGACTCCATGAGAATTGAGTCAAACGGTTTGAAAGTAGCCATGACATAGTCAAAACGGGTATTTTGGTATGGGTCGAAACGGGATGGGTTGGTTTGACCCTAAACACTTTTAGTTATGCACACAAGTTTAGCCTTTTGTTCTATAATAATAATCTAACTCATGTATAAAACGAGGGGGAAATAACCAGCGCGTTACGGCGGTGCTACCTTATTACTCCTTCCGTCCCAAAATAAGTGTCCAGTTTGACTTTTCAGAGTCAAACTGGTTCAACTTTGACTTTAAATATTTTCTTTTGTGTTATATAATACTTGATGAAAATTATACCAATGAAAAATAAACTTAAACCCCAATCCGTTCATATATTTTACATCAAGTATTATATAACACACATACAAATAGTTAAGGTCAAAGTTGAACTCTGAAAAGTCAAACTGAACACTTATTTTGGGACGGAGAGAGTATTAAGTAATGTATGTACATTTTTTCTCAATAAGTCAATATGAGTTTTAATTTATACTAACAACATTGTATACTAGCTGGTTGTACAAAGTACTATCGAAGTCCTAGTACAATCTTTCGCCGATATACGTAATACATTATATCCTTATTTCCAACAAGCAGGATTACCCGCGCGTTGCTGCGGGCCATTAATTTTTCGCGCGTTGTTGCGGGGCATTATTATTTTTTATTTTTTTATTTTGCGCGGGTTTATTTTTTCGGCCTTATGTTAATAATCAGTTTCCGCTCGATTGCTGCAACGGTTCCTGTATGATTAGATTATACAAAAAAACTGTATAAGTTTCTAAAAAGCAACTCGTGCTGAATATGCTTTTATAAGAATATAATATGCAATAATTTCCTTTGAATATGTATTGCTACTCAGAGGTAAACTAAGGTTGAAAGAAAGTTTTTCTTTCGCATACAAAGTAGATGATGATTATCAGTTTAGTTAGATGCCCCTAAAGAGACTTTGAATAATAATTTTTCAATTTGTTTTAAGATTTATATTGTGGTATAAAGGTCCCTACGTAACATTTGAATCTATTACATCTTATCGATGACAGTTATGTGTTTTTTATAAGCTGTACCTCAGAAGATGCAGCCTTTAGTTTCAAAGTCAGTCTCCGTCCATGCACGCCTATTTTCTCCGTATCAGCATGTTTGCAAGGTCAACGGCAAATTTAATCAAGTGTTAGTTTCTGTAACATGTAATGTGGTTGCACATGAGAGAGTTCTACCAGTTTCGTGTACTTATTTTTTACTAATATACCTCCCAAACTTATATCTAGCAGACAAACACCAGAAACAAACACCACATTTGTCGAGTTCACTCTCAACACTTATTATCCAATTCTGATATATGTTTTGATATTGGCTCAAATAGTTCGAGATTGGATACCTGGGTCATTCCTTTACCACTGATGTTGTCACCCATATCAAGGCTGCTTTGATGGCGGGAGAAGCCTGCAATTGCACCAAATTATTTATCAAATTTTCATTAAATATCAGAAATGAAACAAACAAATATTGTTATTATTTCAGTTGAAATAATGTAAACACTTACAGTGAAGCCTCATTGTCCCTTTTAAGTACATCGTGACCATCAATTCCTTCACCAAATTCAGTCGAGCTTAACCTTAGAACTCATTAGCAGTCGTGGCTCATACTTATTGGCTGTAAAAAGAAGCATATTGCATATGCCAAAAAACAAACTTAAACCGAGTACAAAAACCGAAGACTCAAATACGTTTACAACTTGCAGTCAAACATAAGTAAGGGGCTGTTTGGTCAAAGGTTAGCCTTATATGATTATGTGAGTGAAACGCATGATAGGAACATTAAAAAAACACCGATAACTCGAACTAAAGGATTATTTGCAAAATAGAAGGCTTATTTGTATTCTAACTTGGGCTGTCAACTAAGAAATGATTTAGATCACCTAATTAGAAACTTCTACTCCCTTTTGATCCTAAAAGTCCTGAATGCATAAAAGAACCACATTTGTTTAACACGTAAATAGCTGATTATCTTATTACTACAATTATAGAACATTAAACAGCAATTGCACATCTATCATCTCCTACAGCCCGTTTTATCACAGTTTGAGTCTGATAATCTTAACAGCATCACGTGACGTCTAAAGTTTGAAATACTACATATTACAGGGTGGAAGTTGAATATATTATGATACATGTTGCCAGGCGTTACGCTATCCTTCATAATACAGCTATGCATTTATAAAACAAATGAAAGGAGCTTAAAAATGAGACAGAATCATACTGTAGTTATAAAAGAAACGAATGCTGCAGAAGCTAAAAGCATCTATTTTCTTATAAGTTATAGCATAAAGTGAATTGACAGTATTCTAAATCAACGCTCTGTTAAGGGGTGCCATATTGTTATTTTTAGAAACTTACACAGTAAAAACCCGCAGCATTTGAATTATACATCAAAAATATGCTATTATTGTTAAAGGAAAAAGGGTATCAACTGCATGTGTAAATGCATTTAAACATTTACACATGCTATACAAATAAATCAAAATAAACATGGGAGCTAATAAGAGAAAAAAACACAAACAATCCAAATAATATGGAGTATTAAAAAGGGGACAAGGGTTTGATAAACTCACCTCGCTAAGAAAGCTTCTAGCCTCTGATTATGTTGTTTCCATACATCAGCCCCAGACAATGCTGGTTATGGACAACCTGGACGACTTGGACAATGCTGCCAAATATGCAAGGGCACAGGCTTTAGCCATTCTCATTCCTGCTGCAAAAGCCTGAAAAACAACCTAAAGAATCAGAAGGGAAGGTAAGAGAGAAAAAAAGAGATGGGTTTATAATTAAATTGGAGTCATTTGTTGCACTTGAGCCTGAACAAACAATGCAGGTTCTGGTTTCTAATTTCTTTTATTTTGATGAAGATGACACATAATTATCTAAATCGGGTCAGAAGGGTTTGTTGTAAGATGAGCAACATATTATGATAAACACAAACAATGAAAGTATAAGTAAAATCTTTCATTTTATCATTGTGTTTTTAAGTATATGATTGCTTCCTGATCATGCAAATTCCAGGCAACAAAGTACAAATGCCACATATGCAGTTTAGCATTGAATTAGGAATCTATTACTATATTACTTACTTTGATATATCGATGCACCACTTTTGGTTGAATAGCCTCTTCCAAATATTCAAGCCTGCAAGTTGCAAATAATTTTTTCATGAGATTATTTATGCAAGCCTGCAAATTGCAAATATATGCAAGCCTAATGTGACAATAAGTTTTTTTACTATTATTTCTATTTGCATATTATTGCTTTTTGTACATATTATTGAGTAACAAATAACATAATAGACTTGCCCGGAAATCTTATTTGTATAAGTAACAACGTACATGTAGTGGTGAATATTTATTCAAAGTAGCCTATTTCATGTAAGTTGTTAATGTGATTCAGTAACTCAAACTAAGGGACTAAATGCACATTGCCAAAATATTTAGTCAAAGTAACTTATTTCATTCGCGGTGAATCACATTTCTGCTTAACAACTTATACGTTTAATCGCTTAATTCAGTAGCTGGAAATAAGATGGCACTATATAAGCAGTTTCAATCGGCAACTCCTATATTAGTAGTTTTTCCAGACGTCAAGATGTTTTTTTTTTGGTAAAGAAGAACGTCATGTGTTTTCCATATATATAAAACCATTTATCTTTGTCCTTTCTGAAAATAGGCAATCCAAACACCAAAAGCAAAACCAAACACTGGTAATAAAAACATAACCATTTATCTTTCAAAAAAAGCTCGTAATAGAAACATACCATTTTGATTCTCCAAGCTAATTTATCTTTGTCCTTCCTCAAAACAAGTGTAATTGAAGCATAACCAAAAGCAAAACCCCCAAAAATTAACTGTGATTGAAACAACTATAACTAAAGAGACATACCTTTTTGATTCTCCAAGCTAATTAACCGTAAACCCCCAAAAATTAAAGATGTTCTAAATGCAATTTCAAAGCAAAACACCAATTAAAAACTAATAAGAAATAAATCATAGCCGTACCATCTGATCGGAACAGTTCGCCGGATATGTGGGTGTACTCGTGAATTTGTTTGTGGTATGACAGTATCTATTGTTTTTTAAAGGATAAAAAGGTACACATACTTATGTCAAATGTAAATTAAAGGTACTCATCTTTTTTTTCTCAATTTAAGGTATCCATCTTGTTTTTGGTTGCAATGTTAGGCAATTAACAAGTTTTCAAGTTAAATTTCTAACGATCGTTTATTTTATTATTGCATCGTTAGTCCTTTATATGATTTTATTGAAAAAAAAGTTAATTTTGAAAAAAATTCTAAATTTTTTTTTAAAAAACAACAAATTTGGTACATACTTATAAGCCCATATATGTTTTATAATTACAAATTAAAATTTATATTCGTAAATATTAAATATTTTTCTAAACACTTTTATTACGATATACCTCTTACGACAACAAATAATGCCTTAACGCAAAAACAAAAAATTAAACCAAAAATTAACAAAAAAAATAAATAACGCGAAAAAAAAATAATTTTGAAAAAAAATTTTAGAAAATCTATAACCAAAATAAATGTTAGAGAATTTTTTCAGAAAGTAACTTTTTCTTCAAAAAAAACATTTTTTTACAAAATTAAATTTTTTTTATTAAAAAAATTGTTGGTTAAAATATTTAAATATTTATTTTTTCGAAATTCAAATTTTTTTTCTCACAAAAGCATAGTAAAATGACTTAACGATGCAATAATAAAATAAACGATCGTTAGAAATTTAACTTGAAAACTTGTTAATTGCCTAACATTGCAACCAAAAACAAGATGGATACTTTAAATTGAGAAAAAAAAGATTGGTACCTTTAATTGACATTGGACATAAGATGGGTACCTTTTTATGCGATTTGCCCTTTTTTAAAAGTTGTCAGCCTCTTAATTCAGGCCAAGTTTTGGTCAGTGCGTTTGTTTTTTATTTTTCTTCAGAGGCGGTCAGAGGCCTGAACCTCTTACCCAAACAAAATAGGGGATGTCTTACTCCTTAATGCGTTTTCTCTTTTCTTCCTTTTCTTCCTTTTCTTTTCTTTCTTTCATTTAGCTTTTTTTTACTTTTTTTTCTTTGTTTTTTCTTTGGTTCCTTTTTTTTTATTATATTTTTTTCTAGTCTTTTTCATTCATATTGATAACACGTTTTAGATAGAATTACGTTATTTTTTTTTTCAAAATAAAAAATATTAAATATGATAATATGATGATGATAAAAAAATGCTCAAACTTAACATAAGAGTATTTCAACTAAAATAATACATAACTATTTTTTTTCAATCAAATAACAGCATGTATATTTTGAGTATTAACTTGAATTCTTTTTTTCAAAAATATTTTTCAATCAAATACGTGATTAAAGTACGACACAATATCTTTGAATGTTTTGTTTTAACACAACGTATTTATATGTTGTTAGGTCGTGTTAGTTTGATGACTCAATTGTTCTATTTAATGTGTATAATCGTTTATGTATCATAAGAATGAAACTGTTATATATTAATCTCATTCAGACACTTTTTTTTATAAAAAACAAACAATATTATTTCATTCAGATTCAGACATTTACGCCTCAGATTCAGATTCAGATGTGCGAGTCAGATTCAGATTCAGGGCCTCTTAATAAACAAACAGCAAGAGAAGTGAACTATCCAGAATAACGGAGCGGACTGGAAAATAAATACACACCAAACAAACGGGCCTAAGTAGCCCAAAGAGTTTTTGTCCCCATTATGTCATAATGGGTGGGGATTAGGAGTATTGAAAATGAAAATGTTTTACAAGCTTTTATGCATTGAGAAGACCCCTTCGAACCATTTCCATATAGAGCTAATCTTTTCTACTTTTACCTGTTATAGAAAAAAAAAACACAACTCGATGGACCTGTAACAACAAATAAACCCAGCCCGCTCGACCCTAAGAGTATACCACATACACAAAAAGCAATTAAACCACACCAATACGTACGGATTAATTTTTTTTACCATGCAAGAGTGACGAGAGTCTGCCAGTGTGCATGTACTCATACACAAGAAGTTTTTGCATCCTTGGAATAGTAGTAAGCGCATAGTGGCACGACGTTAGGGTGCCTGCGTAACCTCCCTACAAACTTCGTTTGCTGATCAAAGTCGCCCCAACTTTACGTATCCACCACAACACTTTCCTCATCCAATATAGCCTTATAAGCTGTCCCATAACACCTTTTCGGGTTTGCCCATCACATATCCCATGCTGGGCATTCTTAATTGTTGGACTGTTTGAGTTTGAAGTTGTGAACTCAAGTCCTCAATCTTTGTCTCTCCAAAAATGACATAGGTTTCAAACATCGGGCTTTGAGATGAAAAACATGATCTGTATTGTCACATGCACGGAGATGGTTTTACTTAATCTGGACAAGTCTGACTGCTTTTCTCCAACCGCTTTCATTGTTCCAACGCGACCCGTTGGACTCTTTGAAGCTAATAATGCGTTGCTCAATTCGGTTATGGAGTAACCGATAAAGGAAAGTTAGGAAGCTTAGTGTTGAAGTGAGACCTGAGATGAGGAATATTCCCCAAAAGTTAGCGAGACTCAAACTTTCCGAGTCTAACCTGGGATTAGAATTTGAACAAGTTTGGGAGGTGTTGAGCCACTGGTTTTCTAGCTCACGAATCTTGCCTTCTTCCATGAGATATAATATAGCTCCTGAGACATCATTGGTTATTGGAGAATCTTTTGGGAAAACCTGCAAGGATGCACAGTAGAAAGCCATTAGTAACTTGCTTAGATAAAACACACACGTGGTTATTTCGTCCCTCCCAAAACATAACCGTCTTGACCCGACAACAAAATATTACTCGACCTGAAACTATTATGACTTGTTACCTGCCCATATATCCCACTTTTGATATAATGATAGAGAAAGTGATTTTGTATACTTACAAAGCCTAGACCTCCAAATTTATACGAAGGGCCGACAGATGTGTACTCGTTGCAATACTCTTTGAGAAAGTATTTCTCATAAGGGAGCTCGAGAAACGCAGCGCTGATAGTTCCGTTCTTGAAGTTGTCTGGATATTCGCTTTGAAGAGATATGTTCTTGATGTTTTTCAGTTTAAGAACATCCGTTAAGTAATTGCCAACAAACGAATCTGGATCACATCCCACGGGTGCATTTGTTTTCCTTATCCACTCTATATCTCTTACCGTAGGCTCTAGCATACGTACTGTGAGCATTGAGGTGAGGCTAGCTGTGTAGCTAGAGGTTAAGATGAACACGACAAAGTACTCCCATATACTTATTTAACACATGTTGTAGCTCAAGAAGGATCGAAACTTTTGACATATTTAACACATAAACAATCTTTCAAACT
>BQNB010208818.1:0-10380 GCA_026074375.1 Tanacetum coccineum
TTTACGGGATTTTACAAGTCAAAGAGATAAACCGTATAATTTTAAAAATTTAGTAGATTGGTTCCTGAAGGAATGAGTAGATCGGTTCCTGAAGGAATGAGTAGATAGGTTCCTGAAGGAATGAGTAGATCGGTTCCTGAAGTAATGAGTAGATCGGTTCCTTCTTGACTTCAATAGATCGGTTCCCAAAAGAGTTAGTAGATCGGTTCCTTCTTGACTTCAGTAGATCGGTTAAGTAGATCGGTTCCTAAAGGAGTTAGTAGATCGGTTTCTTTTGGACTTTAGTAGATCGGTTGAGTAGATCGGTTGAAACTGATTCTGAGTAGATCGATTACCACTAATCCTTAGTAGATCGGTTATAACTAATCTGAAACCTAAAATTTTAAAAACACAAAAAGACATCTTTTTGATGGTTGTTTTGCAAAAAAGTTTTGTACAACTAGTGTTACTAATCCTATAGGAACAAGAAAAATGGAAACTTTAAGGGTTTTAAGCTAAAAATTTTAAAATCAAGATTTTATTCTTTATAAGGCTATTTGAACACAAAAATTAAACAAAAATGATGTTTTTCTTGAATCTAAGCTTGTACACCTATATCCTAAAGATACTAGATCAGATTTCTCAAGGTAAATGATCCTTTAGTATACACACAAGCTTCGAAAACAAAGAAATAACAAGAAAATGACATACGGACTAAAGAAAAAAACAAACCAAAACAAACACAACAACTAAACAAATCACTCCGTGACTCTTCATACCAATTGTATAATATCTAATAACATACTTAATGAGGGAAAGAGAGGTAGTTTTAGAGAGAGAGAGTGGTTGGATGAACACTTTAGAGAGAGAGAAAGTAAACATGAAAGAAAAATGCATTAAGTGTGTGAAATAATGAACAACCAACCCACCTCTCTAAGGCATGGAGAGGTGTATAAATACCTCAATATGGTCGGCCATGGATAGGATTTACATAGGCTTTCCATGGGCTTTTCCTAACTTGACCTATTAAGGTTCCAAATAATACTTAACGAGCTAACGACAATTATATATGGAGTGACCGATACTTTCCTAGGATTTTCGTATTCCTAACAAATAATGCCTAAAAACTTTATTAATATTTTTTGACCTCTCTATGTTTTGATAATCATAAAATATAAAAACGCTCAATGTAAAATTAAAACGTAAACAAGTAATTACTAGTACATTTTTATTTCAAAAATTAAATCACTTAAAGGTATGAATAAATAAATGCTTAATGCATTTTATGATCAAAGGAATTTTTATCCAACCTCACATTTTTTTTATAAAATGTTACAAATATTTTTATAACTTTTTTTAAAACATTTTTGTATTTAAAAGAAATATTTTATTCAAAATAAATATTTTAAATTCAAATTTTCTACCCAAAGACGGCTAGAAATGATCCAGAAAATACCTCCCTTGGAAAAGACAAAAAGGGAGCGTCCCAGCCTAAGTGGTCCCCTTAATTTTAAGGGGGCCGGCAAACTAATTAAGGGGGCCGGTCAGACAAAAACGCTCTCCAGTTTGCTTATAAATACTGGACTGTTCCACACTGATTTTCTTACTTTTTGCACTCATTCTTTTCTGTCTAAAATCAGTCCACACATTTTCCACAATCCTTTGATCATTTAATCATAAAGCTTTGTTTTCAAGTGATCCAAGCTTAGATCTTCAAGTGCAAAAGAAGAATACTTCCTACAATCAAGTAAAGAAGTATTATAGATTAGTGTGTGTTCTTGCAACCTTGTTGCATTAATATGCTTCAAGCATATTATTTCAATTTGATGTATGCATGATTGTGTTTTATACACAATTCTTATGTTTAATGAATGGTCTTTAATTTTATGTTTCAAGTATGCACTTGCTGGTTCTTATTTTTTTATATTTTGGTTGAATGACTCCTAACTATATAAGCTAAGTTTAGTTGATATATATTTGTGATTGTTAGTTTACACAAATACTTTGACTCTTGTTAAGCAATATCAACATGTTTAAATATTTTTCTTTCCTTTGTTATATGTTAGAAACATTGTGTTGTTCTTCTAACTTGTTTTTGTAGTAAAGTTGCCATAGCTCGATTCCTTGGTGCCCTCGAACGAGAGGGAGCACACATCAAGGGGGAGCACTTATTCCGTAGACTATACACACATTCATCGACGAAGCCTTTTTGATTCTATAAAAAGAGAGATAAATAGAAATAAAACTCACTAAATACTTGTTTATAAATAATTTTACATTTAATGAGTTTAGATTTTGTAATCATCAAAAAGGAGGAGATTGTTGATAGAAATAATGCCTAAAAACGTTATTAATATTTTTTGACCTCTCTACGTTTTGATAATCACAAAATGTAAAAACGCTCAATGTAAAATTAAAACGTAAACAAGTAATTAGTAGTAAATTTTCATTTCGAAAATTAAATCACTTAAAGGTATAAATGAATAAATGCTTAATGCATTTTATGATCAAAGAAATTTTTATTCAACCTCACATTTTTATAAAATGTTACAAACATTTTTATATATTTTACAAAACATTTTTGTATTTAAAAGAAATGTTTTATTCAAAATAAATATTTTGAATTCAAATTCTCTACCTAAAAACGGCTATAAATGTTCCAGAAAACACCTCATCTGGAAAAGACAAAAAAGGGAGCGTCCCAGCCTGGGCAGTCCCCTTAATTATAAGGGCGGTCCCCTGAATTTTAAGGGGGCTGGCACACTAATTAAGGGGGGCGGCCAGACAAAAACGCTCCCCAGTTTGCCTATAAATACTGGACTGTTCCCCACTGATTTTCTCACCTTTTGCACTCATTCTTTTTTGTCTAAAATCATCCCACACATTTCCCACAATCCTTTGATCATTTAATCATAAAGCTTTATTTCTAAGTGATCCAAGTTAGATATTCAAGTTCAAGAGAAGAATACTTTCTACCATCAAGTAAAGAAGTATTATAGATTAGTGTTTGTTCTTGCAACCTTGTTGCAAGTGTATTATATTTTGTAAATCATTTGTGTATATTGAAGGTGTGTATCGTAGTTGTGTATAATAGGTAGATTGTGGTGATCATTGTAAGTATAGTTAGATCGGGGTGATCTTAGTAAGTAGTGTTTGTTGATAAAAATATAATGTAAAACATTATATTATTTTTTCACTCTCTTACGTTTGATATACAAAATATAAATCGTTCAAGTAAAATTAACGTATAACAAGTTACTTAGTAGTAAATCTATTTCAACATATACATCACCTTAAAAGGTATGAATAATATAAATGCTTATGCATTTTCATGATCAAAGTGAAATTTTTATTCACCTCACACTTTATAAAATGTTGTAAACATTTTATCATTTTCTACAATTAAAAAAAATGTTTTATTCAAAATAAACATTTTAAAATTCAAATTTTCGGACCTAAAACAGCTAAAAAAGCTTCAGAAAATCCCCCCTACACAAAAGACAAACTGGGGAAGCCCCAGTCTAGGGCGGCCCCCTTAAATACACGGCCGCCCCTCTTAAAATTAAGGGGACCGCCTACCTATTTAAGGGGACCGGCCCTAGGTAGACGCTCCCCCGGTTTGTCCTATAAATACTCGACTTTTCCTCACAATTTTCTCACATTTTGCACTCATTCTTTCTATTCTAAAACAGACCACACATCTCATCAAAATCCTTTGATCATTTAATCATAAAGCTTTGTTTACAAGTGATCCAAGCTCAATTCCTCATGTGCAAGAGAAGAATACTTTCATCCTCAAGTGAAGGAGTATTACACCTTTGTGTGTTGTTGCAATCTTATTGCATCCATATCATAATTTATAAATCTTTTGTATATTTTGTATTTGTATGTAGTAGCTAGATCTTGACGATCTTTGTAAGTATAGATAGATCGTGGTGATCTTACCAAGTAGTGTTAGTTAGTTGTGGCATAAGTAGTGTGGTGAAGTGAAGTCGTGAAGTTGTGAGGAAGTCTTGAAGTTGTGAAGTCGTGAAGTTGTGTTGTGATAGATTGGTTCTAGCTAAGATTAGAACTCGACATTTAGCTTTGTGTCGTAAATCGGTGTAAGCAACGTTGTGTACGGTTTTCTCCGCCATAAGGGAGCTTGTTGACATAGTGAAGAAAACTCTCGAGTTAGGTGCTCAGGGAGTGGAGTAGGGCGAAGAGGTGCTTCGTTACCGAACCACTATAAATCCTCGCGTTGTGGTTTGATTGTTCTTACTCTTATCTCTTGTCTTACATTATCTCCTCATACTATCATATCAATTGTTTAGATAAATATATTGTTCATATTGTGCAAGTGTTGAGTTCACATAAATTCAAATCTAGAATTTTTTACAAACACTTCAAAACCTTTAATTAAAAAGCGGTAAACTATTCAACCCCCCTTCTAGTTTTCCACAATTGGTATCAAGAGCCACGCTAAACAAGATTTTTAAAATAAATTGTATTTTAAAACTTGAATCGATCTATGGAATCGGAAAAATATTTAGAAGGGCAATCTATGCAAAGACCACCACTATTTGAAAGTGATGGATTTATTTATTGGAAAAATAGATTTGAAACTTATGTGAAGTCAAAAGATCTAGATCTTTGGCATGTTATTACCGATGGTGATTTTCCTCCTATTCAAAATAATCCCGAAACTAAAAAGGATGAAGTTGTACCTTTTCATAAACAAAATGATGATCTTAAAAAGAAACTTGCAAAAAATAATGAAGCTAAAATGGTAATTTATAATGCTTTGCCACGTAAAGAATACGAAAGAATTTTTATGTGTCAAACCGCAAAAGAAATTTGGGATACTTTGCTAATCACACATCAAGGTAATAATCAAGTCAAAGCTAACAAAATAGATCTTCTTGTTCAACAATATGAACAATTTACGATTCCGGAAGAGGAATCAATAGATAATGCCTTTGCTAAATTTAACACTATTATTACTAGTCTAAAAGCACTTGATGAAGGTTTTTCTAGCAAGAATTGTGTTAGGAAATTTCTTAGGGCATTACATCCAAAATGGCGCGCGAAAGTCACGGCGATTGAAGAATCAAAGAATCTAACAACCTTACCTCTTGACGAACTTATTGGAAACTTGAAAGTCTATGAAGAGGTAATAAAGAAAGACTTCGAAACGGTCAAAGGCAAGAAAGAACAAAGTAGATCTCTTGCATTAAAGGTGAAAAAGGAAGTAAGTGATGAAGATAGCTCAAGCTCCGATAGTGAAGACGAAGAGTATGCTATGGCCGTAAAAGAATTCAAGAAATTCTTCAAGAGACGAGGAAGATTTGTAAGACAACCACGAGGCGATAGAAAAACATTCCAAAGAAGTAGAAATGATGGTTATGGTAAAAGTGAAAGAAAATGTTTTAGATGTGGTGATCCAAATCACCTCATTGGAGAATGTTCAAAGCCGCCAAAGAACAACGATCAAAGAGCATTTATTGGAGGAGCATGGAGCGACAATGGAGAAGATGAAGTAGGAAAGACTAAAGATGAAACTTGCCTTGTAGCTCAAGCGCCCGATGAAATATGCTTAGGAGTAAACTTGGAACCCGATGAGTGGATTAAAGATAGTGGATGCTCAAAACACATGACCGGTAATCGAAAGTTGTTCTCTTCATACAAAGCATACAACGGAGGAAACGTAATCTTTGGGAGCAACTTGCGCGGTAAAATCATAGGCAAAGGTACGATTTCTCAAGACTCCCTAATAATTGAAAATGTTGAGCACGTAGATAACTTAACATATAACTTGCTTAGTGTAGGTCAAATATGTGATAACAAATGCAAAGTAATATTTACCGAACACGATAGCAAAATAATCAAAGACGAAAAAGTTATAGGAAAAGGAATTAGGAAAGGAGGAATATATGTAATGAAACTAGGAAATAAACCGGAAGACAAAATATGCCTTGCAACATTGGACGAAAACTCCACACTATGGCATAGGAGATTAGGTCACGCTAATATGCAATTAATTCAATCATTAGCATCTAAAGAATTAGTTAGAAACCTACCCAAACTAAAATACGACCGACATTTTTGTGATGCTTGCAAAATTGGAAAACAAGCTCATACAAGTCACAAGGCTAAAAATATAGTTTCAACAACTAGATGCCTAGAACTACTTCACATGGATTTGTTTGGCCCTTCCGCCATACGAAGCTATGGAGGAAATCGTTATACCTTAGTAATCGTAGATGACTATTCTCGATTCACATGGACTAGATTTTTAGCAAATAAAACCGAGGCCTTCCAAGCTTTACTCAATGTGGAAGATGTTCACCGTGCATGTGTTCGAATCAAATGCAGAAAAATGTTCGGAAACAATAACTTCGGACCCATGAAACGATAGGGACCAAATGGTAAAATATCATATCTCTCGAGGTTAATATCAAAGATCCTTTGGCTTTTGTCAAACAAATTGACAGAACACATATTATGGATTTCCATTAAATTCTCATCCCGCCTTAAAGGCCTTGTATCCTTAAAGATTTTAAAAGTTAATTTCTCTTTGAAGGCTAGGTATGTCTTCACTCTCCAATTATCTTAAATTATGGATAGGTATATGATATACTTAGTATTAGTTGTAGATAGGAAATATGGTAGTCACTAGAAATGCCATTTGTTGGCTTTCTAGTTTTTAAAAGAATTTGTTCATTAGGAACCATTCTTTCACATGGATTATCTATGAACCACTATAAAAATAGAATCTTTTGGCCACTCGAAATCAAGTAGACGAAGAAAAATGAGTTAGTGGTTAATAATTAACATAGAAGTAGGATTAGTTTTGCATCGAAAAAGTCTTAAACCACTATGGATGAAACAAACTCCCTTCCACCTCGATGCTCGCCTCAACTACGTCTTATCAAACATCGCCTTGTGGAAGTCTTTACTCCAGTTCAATCTCTATCTCACATGTATCCCTCATCACGAAAAAAGTTATTGGTAATCTAAATCAAATAACTCTTAGGTCGCAAGCTCAAGACAAAAGTAATTTCTTTTTCTTTATTTCAACAATAAAACCTAAAAATATAAATGAGGCATTGATAATGCCTAAAATACACACATTTTCGGCGGCGTTATTTGCATTTATTTGATCATTTGCGCCCCTCTTTTTTTTATTAGAAAGAGCGGGGTCTTACTTATTCAGGGAGTGGGGGAACCCGTAGGGAGGGGGGATGAACCATCGAATTAACATCTAAAATTGCCAACATGAACACACACAAAATATTTAATTTCGTATAGAAAGAAAAAACGAACCCTTTATTCTTCGGAGCCCACGGAGTGGTTATATGAAGAATGGCTTTTTGGTCCCTTTCGTCCAGTGGTTAGGACATCGTCTTTTCATGTCGAAGACACGGGTTCGATTCCTATAAGGGATAGGTACTTATTCTTGACCGCTTTTAGTTAGTGTTCATTGCTGAGTGATCACTCACTATCTGGCTGGAAAAGGTGGTCCGGAAGCTTACTATCTACCACAGCAGCAAGCTGAGATTCACCACTTCTCTCTAACTTCCTTTACTTCATAACCTTAGCTTTAGATTTCCTTTCATAGATTCTGGAACCTTCGACAGACAGAATATCCTGGTGCGAGCTATAAGGAGTCTTGATCTTGAGTCAAGCTGGGGCGTCATCTGTCTTTTAAGTTTAGTCATTTCCTAAGACGACTCCTCACCCTTTAGAGCGAGGGCCCTTTGAGACCAATGCAGAAGGAATAAGAGCCTTTATGCCTTGAGCCTTGAGCGAAATCATTGACCTTGCGCCTGGTTTGATTAGGACATTGCCGACCAAGATCTAATTTCGGGTCATTTCTTGGTGAACATGATCTGCCGTAATCTCGTGAACTTTTGGTACTTAATCAAGTATATTTGCTCTTATATGTTCTAGGTACGTGTCGTGGAAGAAAATGAAAGAATGCACGAAGATTTGATGCTTAAACGAAGAAATAACTCAAGCTGAATGCTTCCCGACACCTGTTCACTGTTTTGGCCATAACTCGGTCATACAAACTCCGTTTTAGTTGGTTCAAGCGGCCACGTGAAGAGAATTCAATTATCTACAACTTTTAGAAAATGCCATCTGCTGTAAATGTCCCAAGTGCGTCACACTTATTTGTAAGTGCGTCGCACTTGGCCCCCGAAATAGCCTATATAAAGCCCCTTTGCCTTCATACATATCACACACACTCCCCCCATAGACCAATCCCCATTCGTTAGATGCATTAGAAAGGGTGTTTTTGGTGATAAAGGCATGAGAATATTTGATCTAAACCACCTTGATAACACAAATCATCACCACCATTAGAATCAAAGTTCTTGAAGAAGTTGGATAGTCTTGGTTGAAGTTCATTCTTGTTCTGTAGGTTTTGGATCCATCAAGAAGATAGTTTAGTGTTATTATTTGAATCTATAAGCGATTGTGACAGAATTGTTCATAGTTTCCAAATTTTGCTTTGAATATAATAAAGTGTTCTTGGGAAATTCTTGTGAAATCACCATACTTTGCTCTTGGAATTGGTATAAATCTTATTACTCTTTTGAATATAACTTTGTTGAATCCATGATGAATGTTATGTGTTTTGTTACTCTGATCATGAAGTAGAAATCTTATGTTTGTTTGGGCATATTGTGATCTTTGATATGGAGCGTTTGGATATGTGTTTATTGAAATGGTTAAACATGATTTTCTAAGTGTAATGGCCGAAAGGATACTTATAAAACTTAATGTGTTTATGCATTCCACTAATGTCATTGTTATAATACTTATAAGGCGAAAAGGATTTTTTAATTATTAATCATATAATCACTAGTTATGATTGAAGGCGAAAGGATGTTAAACTTGTGATTAACTTATTTTTTTAAAACTTTTAACACTATCCTAAACACTTCATTGTCTTAGTGATCATTGCCTAAACAAACATACTTTAATCATTTGTTTGAATCATCTTTTTATTTGATATATGCAAGATTTTGTTAATTTGATCCGTGACAATCTTATTAACCTTAGCACCTTAATTACAAACTGTGAAAACTTCAATTCTCGTGGAACGACCTGGACTTACCTAAAGCTATACTATACACGAACGGGTATACTTCCCGAGTGTTGTGTTTTTAGTAAAAATCGGTATTTCTAGTATTATAAATTTAAAGCTTGGAAAAATTATAAATTTAAAGCTTGGAAAACACACATCAAAGTTTTTGACGCCGTTGCCGGGGAATTGTTTAAGTTGTTATCCGTTTGTTGCTTGTTTTAGGTGCTACTTTATTTCATAAAATTTTCAAACTCGCCGTACCGTTTTCTGGCAAACGGAAACCAAAAATCATTCTTCTCCAGGAAGTACGCCTCACATTTTATTTATGCGCCGGTTTTCCTGTAAACCCAGAAAGTACGCCGCACTTTAACCAAGTACGCCGCACTTTCTGCAGATTTTTCACAAATAAAATTTTGTTTCAACCAAAACCAAAACCTCCCAATCTACTAGTCTTAGGTTCTATAATCATTTGGAATTGTATTTTATCTGATTATATGCCTTGTGTATTTGTAATTATCTAGTTTATCATAATATTCGAAGAAAAAAAACATACAATTTCCAGAAAAGTCGGTGCACTTTTCCTAAAGTACGCCGCACTCTATCTAAAAAAAATTCTTTTATTTATTTATCCTTATTTGCTATATAATTAAATTGCTAAAAACGAACCTCATCAAAAATCTGTTGCTTTGGCTGATGGAAGTAATAGCAATAATGATAAATTTTGATTAATGGAAAAATTGGCATCTCTAACTATAAAAATGGATTCTCAAATTATAAGCTTAAATGAAGAATTTCCAGATATGCGTAAGAAATACAATGAGCTTAGAGAGGGAAACACTTCTAAAAACCACCTGAACGATGACACGCCGATGTGTAAACGTCATGAAGTAAATTCCATCCAATCTGAAGGATATCAAAACCGAAATTCTCAGGATTCGTATTCTCACCAAACCCATCATAATCCTAATGATTCTAAGAAATCGCTCACAGAATTAAATAATGATGTGAGAAATGACCTCAAAGATTTTAAAAGATGTGTCCGTAGCATGAGAACTGTTCATTGGAAAATTTTTGCCAAAGACGATGGTAAAATCACCGGTGTTTTACCTAATAAAAAGTCTAAAACCATCAACCAAGAACCTCAATCTAAAACAGATTTCTAAAAATTAATGACTAAATTCTTGGATGATCAAAGAGTTACAAATATGTTTTTCAAGAACAATGTTAATGATATGATTCTAAAGATGAAGCAAAATGAAAAGAATTTCCAAATTAAAATTAAAATGATGGAAATAAAAATGGATGAGTGGTCAAAATCTCAAAAC
>BQNB010208819.1:0-10380 GCA_026074375.1 Tanacetum coccineum
TAATTCCTATTTTCTTTTAGCAATATCATTTTTGTGACAAGTTGACTTATTGGCGTAAAATCATTAATTATAAGTTAAGCTATTTTATTCAATTGATGTTAGTTACTTGCGGGTTGTCTAAATACTCATAACCCATTTTAATGCAGGTTGCTCTACTAATGTAAACCAAAAGAAACATCAAATAATAGTATTATATCTTGTCACATAATGTTACAATAAAATGATTGTCTTTATAATAAGGCATTTTATTTATCATAAAAATATGTCATAAGTCATTACTTTAGTAGTTCATCATGTTCAGGACCGTCTCGTGGATTTAAGAGGCCCTATGCCTTATTACGTTGGAGGCCCTTTTACCATATATGTTACAAAATTAATAACCTTAACTAATCATACACAATTAGTTTCTATAATAAAGTCAATAGTAACTTGTGTATATTTTTGTTCATTTTGTGATAAACCTCATTTTTTTAATATAATCCATGAGTTTCTCAAAACTTTTTAAAAAAATTTCAGATTAACCCTCATATATCATGTCATAATGTAGTATTTTTTTTAATGTATGTGATTAATCTTCTTGAAACATAGTTATATCAAAAATATTTTATATACATTACACAATGATTATATATTAGGATAACTTTTGAAGATCAAAATTATAATCTTGTAGATCATATATGGGTTGGGATCACTGATCAGTTATAACTACACCATAAAATTGAGCTAAACAAAATACAAGTAAGATTATGACTTAATTGATAGATTGTAAACTAGAAGGGCTATATATGGAATATAGCAAAAACAAAACCAAACTTTTGAAATCTCGTGTCTTCTTCTTCGCTGAACATACCCTTTCATATTTACTCCATTAAAACCGAACTTTGAGCTCTATTTCCCAGTCGTGACTCAGACCACTAAATTATAGCACTGTAAAACGTTTTAACTCCATCATAAACACCGTTTGCTTGGGTAAAAATGTCCAAAAGTGATTTTAAACTTAAGTTACAGATTTTGAAATTGGGGCCCCAAGAAAATGGAGGCCCTGTGTCGTTGCTAGGGGTGGCAATTCGTGTCGGGTTCGGGTTGACAGGTTGGCGGGTCAGAAAACTCCAACCCGAACCTGACCTATTTAAATAATCGGGTCAGCTATGTCAACCCTAACCTGTTTACACATAACCCGAACCTGTTAATTTTCGTGTCGGTTTCAGGTCGGGTTTCGTGTCGGGTCAGAAATTGCCACCCCTGGTCGTTGCACAGCCCGCACATGCTTAAATCCGGCCATGATCATGTTTAAGAACTATATTATGGACTTTATCGTTATATGCCTCAACTGTAACTTGCATAAGATATCTAACCATAAAGTAGGTTGGATGCAAGTATTAGATGAGATATACATAGGAAACAATCAATTTGATGTCTATATTATGGTTGATTTAAAATTGTATATGAAAATTCTAAGGTTACGTGTATTATTAAATTGATTGACATATATATCTTAAGATCAATGAGAGCAAATTGGTTATCATTGTATAATGTGGTAAGATAATTCTACAATAATGAATGACTAAACTAAGTTTTATGAATTTAAAAGATTGTTTCAATCACTTAAGATTTAAAAGATGTCATAACATCATAGACATCATAATGTGTACTATGGGTCTACAAAAAACATTATGATCGTTCTAAACACCTTTTAATGTTTAAACTTCTTGATAAATTATTTTTTACCCCCCATCAATTGTATATATTGTTAAAGTTAATTTTATGGTGTCATAAGATAAGTTTTAAATTAAGACTTGAGTTAATTGTTTCAAAGAAGAATAACCATAAATTACTTGGTTACTTACATTCTACTTTGTTTATTGTAAGGACTATTATATTTTTCTCACGATGCATTTTCATGTTGTAACACCCCCAAAATATGTGACAGCGGAATGGTAATCGGGGGCATTATTTTATAATACAATAACACAAGATACAAGAGAACAACCTCTAAATGAGTCGTTTAAAAGATAATCTTGTTGATTTAATTGAAATAAATAAGTTATAACATTTGTATCATAGTTGCAACATAATGGAAGACTGAAAATAATACAACGAGATTGATAGTCTGAATGCAAGTAGAAATCCATGAATGAAATCCTGAAAAGTTTAGACTCCAATGCACATCAAGAACGTAAAGCAGCTTATTCACCTGAGAAATGCATGCTTAAAAGTGTCAACATAAAGTTGATGAGTTTATAGGTTTAGTTAAGTATAAAGGTTAGACAACAATGTTTTAAAGTATGTATTGCATGGTATACAATATCTGGAAAAGTGATTACGATTACACTAAGCTCATGACACCGAGATTTTTTTTTGAACAACAGATTTTTATTAAAACACTTGCAATAAGCTAGAAAAGATTACAAGATAACAAAATTAGGGTTTTGTAACCAAGTGACCCAATTAACATTACACTTAGATCGACTAGAGCACCACATATAAGAAAATTGAACTACATCATCGAATAAGAGAGCACGCCTTGGTTGAGAATTCCCAAAGAGCAATTGATTTCTGAAGCGCCAAATTAACCACCACATCACGTAACAAATACCTTCAAGGAACACCTTCAATTGCTTATGTAAACGAATATTGACAATCCAGATGAGCCACTCGTTATAGGAGTTAAAAGCCACATCTTCAAGTTCCCACCAAATCAAAAATTTTCTCCAAACTTGGCGAGCCAAGGGACAAGCGAAAAAAATATGGGAAGTGGATTCCACAGCCGAATTACAAAGGGGACAAGCAATTGATGGAATATCCATTCCTCTAAGCGAAAGATTAGCTCTAGTAGGTAATTTATCCAAGCAAACCCTCCAAGCATGAACATTTACCTTGATGGGAACGACTCTAAGCCATCTAGTTGGAACTTCAGCTTTCGGCAAGATTGTATTATCAATTAAGATGCGAGAGGATTTAACCGAAAACTCTTGTGAGCCTTCTAAAGACCAACACCATCTATCTGATATATTTGGGAGCACAAGATCAGCAACTTTCGAGCAAAGTAAACCATAATTTTCCTGCTCCACACCACCTCTTGGCATCCTACGAAAAGAATGAGACAAAGAGGGATGACCCATTTTCTCGGCCACACTAATAGATTTACACATCTCTAAAGCATATAACCTTTTATAAAGAACCTTCAACGCAACCTCTCCTAACCAAGAATCATCCCAAAAAGAAGTATTCTCACCGTTGCCAACTTTTTTTTGAATGAAATCCATAAGATTTATACCTTTACTTTGAAGCGAATGAATAGCAAGAATTACGTCTTGCCATGGAGATCTTCTAGGAATCAACTTATGAGTATCTAAAGCTCCTTTGTTACCAAAGATGGCTTTAATAAAACGAGTCCACAAAGACGAACCATCAGTTAGAAATCTCCAAACCCACTTGAAAAGGAGAGCGCGATTATGTGCAAAAAAACTAGAGACACCAAGACCACCATTCTTTTTTGAGGTTAGAACCATATTCCAGCCAATCCAAGCAAGCTTCCTATCAGAACCATCAACTCCATAAAAGAAATTCCGACGAATAGATTCCAAATGATTTAACACGCCAATTGGAACCTTGAATATAGACATATGATAAAGCGGAATCGAGGTAAGAACCGACTTTAAAAGGGTAAGGCGGCCGCCTATAGAAAGGAGTTTAAGCTTCCATTTGGACAATCTCGAAGAAACCTTAGAGATAACATCGTCCCACGAGTTAATTCTTGACATGTTGCTACCAACCTTCACGCCAAGATAATTGAAGGGAGCAGTTAAAATAGAGCAGCCAATCAAAGAAGCTGCAGCTGCAACAACATTTGAGCTAACACCAATCCCCATCAATTTGCTTTTGTGAAGATTAATTTTAAGGCCTGAAGCTAAGTAGAAACACCTCAAAACACTCAATAAAGTTTGAATGTTATTGTTGTTCCACTCACCAATAAAGACTACGTCATCCGCATAAAACAAATGAGAGATCGTGAAAGAGTCGTTTAGAGAGATACCTTTATATAAACCGGCGTTTAAGACTCTCTTGAACGTGAGGTGAAGAGTTTCCATAATCAAAATAAATAAAAAAGGAGAGATGGGATCACCTTGCTTTAAGCCTTTATGGAACTGGAACTCCAAAGTAGGGCTACCGTTAACGAGCACCGATCCCATGGCGTTATTAAGACAACTACTGATCCAATTACGCCATTTTAAGCCAAAACCAAAAGCCTTTAGGGTCTCATCTAAGTAGTCCCATTTCACAGAATCAAAAGCCTTTTCAAAGTCCACCTTAAAAATCATCCCATTTAGCTTTTTAAACTTACACCAAGATAGAAGCTCATTAAGAATGAAAGGCCCATCAAGAATTTGACGATTAGCAACAAAAGCCGATTGAACATCACTTATGAGATAAGGCAGAACTAGACATAATCTGTTGGCCAAAATTTTTGCTATGATTTTGTAAACGCTCCCAATAAGACTTATAGGACGAAAGTCTTTCACAAATTTGGCATCTTGGATCTTGGGAATAAGGGCTATAAAAGAAGAGTTGCATCCTCTAGGGAAGTGCCCATTCACAAAAAAATCTCTGACAGCTTGAAACACATCATCATCAATTGTTGTCCAATACTTACGGTAAAATTCAAAGGAAAATCCATCTGGCCCAGGTGATTTGTTGGTGCCACAATCCCAAACAGCCCTTTTGACCTCTTCATAAGTAACAGGACGCTCCAAATCTTGAACTTGATCTGAAGATAGGCGAGTTGGAAAAGTGAAGTCAAAGCAGATACTAGGAGCTTGGATAGGCGAAAATTGCTTCTTGAAATGAGTAAAAAATTCATTTTTGACTCTGTGAGGTTCCGAAATCCATTCCCCATTAGCAAGAGTCCCACGAATGGCGAGTTGGGATCTCTTTTTATTCATAATACCATGGAAATATTTGGAGTTTTCATCACCTTCAATGGACCATCGGATTTTGGCTTTTTGAGAAATCTCCATGGCGTTCCTATTATTAAGCTCCTGAAGATCATTAAGAAGCGTGATTCTTTTGATAAGAATCTCATCATTACTCTTTCCTTGATCAATAAGCTTATCAACTTCTGAGAGATTTTGTTGAATGTTGATCTTCCTGTCATTTGACCTTTTGTTAGCTTCTTTCGACCAGGCCTTGATAGCAATCTTGAGAGCTTGCAACTTTTTCTTCAACCGAATTAAACCGTTTGGCTCAACAATATTTAATGACTTCCAGGTAGTTTCCACAAAAGAATTGAAACCCTCCATGGCAAACCAAGAATGGAAAAACCGAAATGGAGAAGGACCATAATCATAATTTGTTTCCCGCATAAGGATAGGACGGTGATCAGAAAGGTGTCGATCCAAACATAGAGCTGAAAGATGTGGAAATAAATCCAAAACACCTTCTGAAATAAGATAACGGTCTAATTTACTCATCTTTGAAGCCGACTTGTGAGCCCATGTAAAAGCATAACCTTCTAGGGGAAGATCAATTAAACATGCCGAAGAAATAAAATTGTTAAAAGCAATAGCCCCTTGCCTATTAAACGTAGAACCAAACCTTTCATGTTCCGAACGAACTTCGTTAAAGTCACCCATAATCACGGTATCACCTTCCCATCTATCAATAATCGTACGAAGATAATCCCATAAATCACGCCTTTCATTCAACTCTTGAGGAGCATAAACGGATATAATAAGAAGCTTAGAAGAGGTTGGAGCCCAAGTGCCCATCAAAGCAACAAAATAATCACAAGTAGAAACTTGCTCTTTAACGAACATGTTAGGATTCCACATACATAAGATACCTCCTGAACAACCGACTGAAGATCCTACAACATGGTCAAACATCTGATTTCCCCACAAATCCTTAATGGTGAGTAAACTAATACTCTCCGCTTTAGTTTCTTGAATAGAGGCAAAATTAATTCTATGCTTCTGACATAACTCCTTAATCCATCTCCGTTTAGCCTTGTTTCCAAGGCCTTGAATATTGAGAGACAGAAAATTCATTTAACAACATCAAAATCTCCTTGTGAATTAATTATTTCCTGAATGTTTTTTTCACAACCTGCCATATTGTAACCCATGGTTTGGCCAACAGTAACCAATTCATCCATTAGATCTAAAATAGATCCACCTACCTTACTTTTCTGAGAGTGAGAGTTCATACTTCGTTGTGATGAAAATCCACGGTTCGAACAACGGTCATTGAGTTTATTTGAGAGAGATTGAACACGTTCAGTAGTATCTTTGATATTTTCTGCCACATTTTTTTCATGATCATTTAACTTTTTTTTCTTCATTTTGTTTTGTTTTGATGATATTGATGATTATAGAGTGTACTTGATGAGAATCTCTTATGTATAAGGTAAATAAACCCTGAGACTTAAAAATATTAGGTCAATTAGGGGGTGAAAGTGTATTATGATAAGCAAGTTTTATTAATTGCCCCAAATGAAGTCATAAAATTAGTTAAGTAAGCCTTAACCAACTTAATTAAATGGTATTACATAAAGGCGTTTATAGCTTTATGAACATGGTACAATGTATGGACTGTGATTTAATATCAAACATTACCTATAAACCAAGACATTTAAAGAAACCCCTAATAACACGACACACATATCCATATCTTTATTTATGGTCTATTAGTTGGGACTAACAAAGTACTAACTAGTTTAAGGGTTACTAATTTCTAATCCTATTAAACTATTGTCCTATTTAAAGATATTGAATCATTGACTATTATAGTTTTTAAGTAATGGCAAAATCAGTGGGAGTATGTGGTTTAAGAAGAATTAATAAATGTTTTTACTTTCAAGGTACATGCAAATGTATATAAGAACTTGAAATAGTCATTTCATCTCATGACGATAAATCACCACAGATATTAATAATCTCATAATGTTTTAACTGATTAGCCATTTTTTTAATTCCTATTTTCTTTTAGCAATATCATTTTTGTGACAAGTTGACTTATTGCTCACGCGCAAGTCATTGCTCGTTCATAAGTTAATTTTTTTGATTCATTTGAGGCGTTAGTTACTTGCGGGATGTGTAATAACTCATAACCTTTTTTAATGCAAGTTGCTCTTACTATTGTAAATCAAAAGAAACATCCCATAATAGTATTATATCTTGTTCACATAATGTTGTAATTAAAAAGGATTATCTTTATAATAGAATTTTATTTTTCATAAAATATGTATAAGTCATTATTTGTAGGTTCATATGTTTAAGAACTATATTATGGACTTTATTGTTATATTCCTCAACTATAACTATATCTAACTATAAAGTAGGTTAGAGACAAGTATTAGATGAGATATAATCATAAAACAATCAATTCGATTATATTATGGTTGTTTGAAATAGTATATGAAAATTCTATGGTTACATGTATTATTAAATTGATTAACATATATATCTTAAGATCAGTGAGAGCAAATTGGTTATCATTGTATTATATGATAAGATAATTCTACAATAATGAATGACTAAACTATGTTTTTATGAATTTGAAAGATTGTTTCAATCACTTTAGATTTAAAAGATTCCATAACATCATAGACATCATAATGTGTACTATGGATCTGTTTTACGTAACGTATAAAAATAAAATACAAAAAGTTATAAATTATCTTCGTAATAATTATATAACACTTTCTTGACGTAAACTTCTATTTGTTTAATGTCGGTTTACGTTAATTGTTGATTTTCGGTTTACGCGATTTAACTTAACGGTTGAAATTAAATGTAAATGTGTAAAAGTTCAAAGTAAATAGTTTGAGTTTATTGATGTAAAATGACCTGAAATTGTGGGTTGTCACACATGTTTCGACTATATCATTTTTAAGGTGTTATTGTTAATTTTCTTAATAACACAAATGTCAGTATTTTATATCTCAACACCTAGTATGTTAAAGGTTGAGAGAAGGTTGAAGAACATTGTCATCAAGTATATTTGTACACTGACTTAATGTATTATGTTACCTATATGATAGGTTTATCACCCAAGCTCTTATTCGAGTATAATTACCGGTATGAGATTATTTGATAACCTTACAATCAAGGATCCTACTTGTGTTCGTCACATTATGTTAAAGGTTTGATATTCTCATTATTGTGCACATTACGAGATCTTATGAGCAAACAACTTATGATGGATCATGTGAATAGTTTTATTTTATTACCATCATGTTTCTTTTTCCATTCATATTTATTATGGCTTATGATAATCATTGTTCATTTAGAAGAGCTAATTGTATAATCGATAGGGGTCCTGCATTAACTGTGATGCAAGTGATTATGCTGTTTTGCATTAGCAATTTTACTTGATCGTGATGAACTTATTAAATCAACAACTTGGCCAATATTAACTAGTACAAAACATAAATAGGTATACGGACAAGCGGGAGAATGTTAGCGAATATCCTATTTCGATATTAGATATTTCTCTATAATTGTGTCCTAACCTATTTAGTTCATTAGTATATTTGTACATTATATATTGTTGATTTATATGGGAAATATTAAGAGTAATTAAATAATATTTAGTTACCATAATGAAACTCCGTAGGATATTGTATCTTGATGGGAGATCTAATTTCCTACACTGTGTTCTCGAGTTTAGTTATTAAAGAAAAGTAAAGGAATGGAAAGTAAACATTTTTCTCCTAATTTTGGGAGGAAACACTTTACTTTAAGAATCCACAAAATTATACTAATTTTACTTTCATTTCCTTTCCTTTTCCTCCTTAAATGATACTCGAGAACACAACCTTCTATGTTTCATTTTCATTTTCTTTCTTTTTCTTTCTTAACTTTAACTCGAGAACACAATGTAAGAGATAATGTCTAGGTAATGAATTATGGTAATGATTACATAATCATACCTAAATTAGGAGTTGATCCCTGCTTGACCTCTCTTATAAATAGAGGATTATTCACCTCATAAAAATACACACAAACATAACGATCCATCACTAAGAAGAGATGATTAAGTAGAAGATCTCCATCCTACCCGTGTTTTTCGTTCATGGTGATCTTATCTCTCGTATCAAGTAAGTTTTAATGTTATCACTTATGCTTAATATTATTTGATTGTTCATATTATGATTATATGATTCTTGGGATAATTAATAAAAAAAAAACTCTAATCGTATTTCCGTTCCTAGTTCGATCTCGATCTTGCAACGAGAAACAATTCTTGAAGATCCCAATCTTGAAAACCTTAGTTTGTATTAGCATTATGTCTTAATATAAATCATGCAGAATTAACATTCTCTCTCGGTGTCAAGGAATCTTCAGATTCTAAGGAATTTTGGGAATTAGATATACAAATTCAAAATCGTAGTTTTGTTGAAATAACGGATGAATTGGAAGGTGATGGAATCACTTGAACATTCCCTTATAACTATTACTAAGGAATAATAAACATTCCCATCACTTTGCATAAGGAAGTTTTAAATTCGTGATTTTCTTATATAAGGAATGTTTAAAAACTACCTAAAATATCAGGGTGGAGCTAATAAGTTTACTAGTAGGTATTGAGTCACCCTCTAATCAACTCATTCCTTTCATTAGGTATGTTGATTTCCATAGTATAAGGAATGTTTAATTCCTTAGTATAAGGAATGTTTAAACTTTTAATTTTTTTAAACTTTTGAATTTTTTTAAAACTTTTATAACGTAAAGTTTTTTTAAAAAGCAAATCTTTTTTTAAAAAAAGAAAATTTTTACTTGGTAAATTTATAAAAAGTAAATTTTTTTATAAAATGTAATTTTTTTTTAAAAAGTTAATTTTTTTTTAAAAGTAAATTTTTGTAAAAAAAGTAAATTTAAAAAAAAGTATATTTTTACTTGGTAAATTTAATACTTTATAAAGTAAAAAAAAATTAATTTAAAAAAAAATCTTTTTTTAAAATAACGTAAGATTAAAATTTAAAACAATTTTTTTAATAATGTACGAAACACATGACATATTTTGAATTTTGTAAACCAAACAGAAATCTGACATGGAATTTCATTTCTTTCTCCTAACCAAACACATGACATATTTTGAATTTTGACAATCCAATTCCTTAAGATTCTCAATCCTTAATAAATTCTAATTCCTTGACAAAACATTCTACGAACCAAACGGGCCCTTAGGGTGCGTTTCTATTAGGAATCTAGAAAGTATCGGCCACTTCTAGTATTTTATCGTTCTACCTCGTAGTGTAAACATGTAATAAGCTAGTAAGCTAATCGGGTCAACCTATGGATTATCCATGGGTGACCGTCCCATGTAAGCTATATAAACCCTCTCCACACATGGAGAGGGAGGGTGTTGGTTCATTCT
>BQNB010208820.1:0-10380 GCA_026074375.1 Tanacetum coccineum
ATATCCTTTCTTTTCTTTCTCTGCCCCTCCCATTCTTTTCTTTTTCTACCGTCCTAAACTCGAGAACGCAGCGTAAATGTTGACCGGAGGTGTTGACTTTAGTAGATTTTTTAAAGGTTCACTAATTTGTGTTTTCACAATCTGTCACAAACATTGGCCTAGTTTAGTGGTTGATGCGTTTGTTTTCTAAACAAACAACCTGGGTTCGAATCCTCCTAGTGACATACTTTTTAATGACGTGTCGTAAACTGTCCTATATATAAGTAAAGATTATATTTTGATTTTAATGATTGTGCTAGAGGTAATAATAGGAATGTTTGGTTTTCAGGTGTTGAGCATGGAATTGGATATTTGGTTATGGGCATACGGCATATCAAACCCTTCTCTTCAACATCATCGTACTCTGTCTATTTATTACTGAGCTAGGTTTCATTGCTGCTAGCTATAGTCGACGTAATCTGGAAGAGCGTTTTTCCCATAATTACTGCAGCTTATAAAATAGTTGATTAGCAACTTCAGTAATTATAGATGGATCTCACACCTTTTCATAGATATCCATGTGATTTTCACTTCTTTCCTTAGTTTTTGTACAGAAATAAATAAAAATACTTGGCCGAGTTAATATATGAAACTGTTTCTAGGTAACGGGTTGTTTGGGATAAGGGTTTTTATGACACGAGAGTGTTTTGCTTTCAATTAGTCGCTACTCGAATTGCTCGGATCACACGAGAAGATGATTAAACCAAGTTGACTTCAGGAGCAGGTGACGTTTCTTTTTTAAAGATTTTGAATTAACACCATTTTATGCAAACATTTTTTACTGATTTTCCTCGACTTCATTTTATATGCACCTCCAAACATGTCTTTGGTTTTCATGCCAATGGATGCATGCTTTTTCAATGAACCTCGACCTCTAGAAGCTTCGATTCTCAAGTATTTTTCACGTTGTCTTTCCTGTAACATCGTCTGAGAGGCCCTCTGTAAGAGGTAACTTCACAATCTTGATCAATTATCATTAAATTATTGTTATGGATAATTATATTTACGGTCAAGTTATTATAAATTTAATTTTGATTGATCAATTATCATTAAAGTATTGTTATGGATGATATTTACAGTCAAGTTATTATAAATTTAATTTTGATTTAATTAGTAAGTAATGTTCTTCGATGACATGTGGGGCAACATTTGCTTTTAATTTTCATTGATTCTAAATATCACAGCTTATTAATTTGAACAAATTATCCATAATGCCTTACAAACAATGTTTTGAAAACCAGACACGATATGATTGTATTTTTGTCGTTTCCTGTATTTCACCAATTGAAAAAGCCGGTTTAGTCTGGTTTTTAAAACATTGCATACAAAATTTCAAACCTATTATGGGTTTACTATATATGTCTGTTATTTTGATAAAACTAGCTAATACATTGATGTATCAGTAGTTTAATATTTTTTTTGAAACAAAAAAAAGGTATAATAATTAAAACTTTGGACATTTTAGGTTCATATAATAGATCGAAATGATGTCACATAAGTTTATTATGATTTGTGCTATAGAATTCTCCATAACCACAGAACCTGCAAAACCAATGGTCAATATACCATATAATCAGCCAAACATTAGTATATGATGGACTTTCGTATTAAACTAAATACAATAAAAATTAATAAGCAGGCTGCATTTTATGTTATTTCTATCCTAACTTATGAGATGCTTATCTCCGAAATCAATGAAGCTTAAAGTTAGCCACGGGGTACGTATTAAATTTCTGCATGTAACAGTGTCGATGTGGTGATCAACCGTTCCACATATTGAAAAGTAGAAGACTTGCTTTTCAGCATATTATAAACCGTGGACTCGCACAGTCGAACTCAATTTGAAACTTTAATCTACAAAGAAATTATAAGTTAAGTAAAGGAGTTTGCTTAATATTAACCGGTACATTTTTTTTAATTTTACATACCGACTCTTAACTACATACCTTGCTTTCAGGTCTGGAATGTTGAGAACTTACAGTGCCTACACACTTTGACGGACAATACTTATGTTGTGACGTTGATTCTTTGCTAGGATCAGTTTCTTTTACCATGCTCACCGGACAAAACAATAAAGGTATGTTGATCCCAGTGTTGGTATTGACGCAGCCACTTTATTAATTTTTTCTGCATTGCTTTTCGCTGGGAACTTTTTCCACGTACCATGCTGCTCCAAGCGTTGACAATGGACCACCTGAAGACTAACATTATGGGTTTCCCTTCCTAAATTGTTTTCTCTACCTGCATTTCATAAGGTAATATTATTGATTATAAAGAACGTGTTTCCACCCATTTACTTGAAACACGATAGGTAAAATGAGTCTAAAAGCTCAGACGGTTAAGATGAGGCAAAAAGCTAAAATAAGCCGAAAAGGTCAAACATGTTAAATGAGGCAAAATAGTCAAACAAGTAATAACCAAAAGGTCAAGTGGGTAAAATGAGCTGAAAAGGTCAAGTGGGTAAAATGAGCTGAAAAAGTCAAACAGGTAAAAACTTAAATGCACTAAGTAATCTCAAACACCTGGTATATATAAATTGTGTATCGTAAGATTCATATTATACTCTTTCGTGTTTAACTTTGAATTATCTTTCACTGAAGGGATTCTCAATAGGAGCATTGAACACGGGAATACGGAGATAGACCTCTAACCCGCATTCCATCCAAGGCTGTTGGGATTATTCATATCTTAAAGGACAAAAGGTAGTGTCGCCTGCCTTTTGATGTTGTAACCTTTTTGATGTTGTAACCTTTTGGATCATTGTTCAATATAATGTAGTAAATTGTAGTTGTTCTCATTCATTAGTGTATTATTTTTCCAATGAGCTGTATACGTATATATTTTTTATATGTAATATGTCTAACATCGAAGCACGTATACGTATATTATTTACATCGACGACCGTCAAACGTCCCACAGCGAAGCGCGGGTCTACCACCTCGTTTTAAACACAATTTTCTTTTCTAAATATAGCTTTGTTAGAACTAGGATTGAGCATATCGGCCCGTCGACTGGACCGGACCAAGAAACCGGACCGAACGGAATGGACCGAACATATTTTGGTGCGGTCCAATCTTGGTCGGTCCAGTTCAGTTTTCGAACCGTGATCACCCTTAGTTACTTATAACAACTACATACGGTTATTTTAGCTTTTTAAAATTCCACAGGTTAACAGATTTGCAGTCTTTTATTTATTTAATGTATTATGTACTTGTCAACTTTTAATGGCTTTATACATCCTTTATATTTGAATTTACAAATGGGTTAAAAAAATCATTAACAAATTTTATCTGGAAAAACAGTAACTAATCATAAGAGTAAAGTTTTATACACAACCTTATAAATCTATAAAATATAGATTCTATATAAAGAATTACGACGATGAGAAGTGAAAGGGTCACTCGTGTAAAGTCTTATAGAAATAACAATAAATGTGTTTTACGCACATATATTTTAAATTCAAATGGGCGGAAACAAATGTTTTTCGAACGGCGATGCTGGACAGCAAAAGTTGCAGCGGTGTGATGAGCGTTGAAAACTCCCACTTCAAGTTTTACAACTCCCTAGGCAGTGTACCTAACCGTTGTAGTTAGTATAGGTAAGACAGGGGGTTGTTATCGTTCTCTAAGGGAATAGCACTGTGAAGGTCCAAACTAAATGTAACTAAGATCTAGGAGATTGAAAGAAGAATATTTTTGTATTTTTATATTTTATGAAAACAAGTAAAATCTCGGGTTTGAAGGTGGTTTGTTTTAAAACTAATACTTAAACTGCTTAAGAGAAGAGAATTCGTATGATAAGGGAATAGTGTATACTTAATCATGCATGATCCTTGGTAAGCTTTTCCTAACTCTATTGCCTTGTCACACTTGTGATGTATGTGTAAGTATTTTCGAGAAGCATGACGAATTACACAAAAATACCGTCTATGTGATAAATTGCTAGGGCAACACACATGCGAGGTAGTATGAAGACTATTACATGTCCCCTAGGGAGATATATGCGCATTAAAATACTTAAAGGGGATCATCCACATATGGGTAAGGTAGTATGAAGACTATTACCTATGGAATCATGTCTACACAATCATGTCTCCCTAGATCATACGATCAGAGACTAAACATGCATACACATCAACAAGAAGCAGTGAAGTTAAGATCTACATATCAATTCATACACAATCATAAGCAAACACTTAAAAGATCTAGCCTAGCATGTTCAAGATAGAAGAATCACAATTATATATCAAACAATAAGACATATTGAGAGATAAAGGATAAAAGAACTTCACTATATTGATACAAGCAATTAAGGATGGTATAGAAGGGTTGGAAAACCCTAAAATACTCCCAAAATATGGTATAATTCGACCTTCCACGAATAAACCCTAATCCTCTATGATAATGTATATTCAAAACGTAAAATTCGAGTTTGTATATATAAAATTCTGGTCGCGACGGCGTCATAGTTTTTCAGATGCCATTGCCAAGCTAGGGATTCTAGGGCTTCAATATTTGACGGCTGATCTATACGACGTTAGGAATTTCCAGACGTCATCACGCTTCAATCTAGACGTGGACTGAGCATTTTCAGACGGCATCTCTTGGACCTGGTCTTGATACAATACAAATCGAGTTATAAGACCGTTTTGTGTTTTTTTCCTGTTTTCTTATTCACATGAAATGTATGTTTAGAGATGAGAGTGACAATGAAATTAATATACGCACTTGAATGTTGATATGAAGAAACTGCAAAGCTATTTTCTGATAGACACCAACATTCATATTAACAAAAAAGCCAAGATTAGTAATACAACAAAATCACATAAAAGGAATAGGGGAAATGAAAGAGGAAATGGCGTTTTTCCGATGATGCTGGATTGGAACATGTTGCCAACGGAAACATAATGCGATGTCTTAGTGGACGTATCTAGCCTGTAGTGATTACTACTCATGGCAAGGTTGTATTGATGAAGATTATCATGGTCGTTTGGCTTGATTTGTCGAGATGAGTGTATATGTTGGTGTTACATCAATTAAAATGGGGTTTGCCTCATCGGGGATGGGGCTTGTTGGTAGTATATGTATGTGGGTTCCTGTTAGTCACAAGATGGACGCTCGAGGTAGGGAGTGTATTCGGTAGGTTCGTGGGGCTTCTTGAGGCGCTTAACATGCATCCTATTATGATTTCCATGTGGACATATTGAGCAGTTTGGTACTTCACGTTTTAATGAGCTAGTATTTGCTTAAGACTTAGGTTTAGTGAGTGAAGTGCAGGGGCTGAAATAGCGAGATATACTTGTATCAATCATAACCAAATTTGACATAGTGTTTGTAATGGAGTTAGGATCGGATCGAGTGTGGCATTCATTGATTTTTGGGTGGTTTAGCGATGTGGGGGGGTTTCCCGTTTTGGTAGAAACTATTGGGGGGGTAACGTGCGTCCTCGGAACGATAGTGTATGAATTTCGCGCTGGACTGGATTTTGGTGATTGAAATCGTAAAAATCGAGTTTGTATGATAATTGAAGTCAGGCCGCGCGGGTCACAGAGCCTTTGTGACATCAGTTTTGTCGCCACGTCTAGGTTTTTGCTATGGGGCTTCTTGCTTTCTGACGGTTTGATCAAGTCGGCTGTTACATATAATATTTCTGGGGGGGCATGGCGTTTTGGGGGATTGCTGTCGTTTTGTGCGATCGCGCTATCGGTTTGTCACAAAGCGTTTCAGACGTCGTTTGCCAGCCTGGTCTCGGCGGGAATCTGGGGGTGGTCAGATGATTGACTTTCATGCCCGCTTCATTCTGTAGTGGGTCCGCGGGGGCTTAGTCTGTGGGTCGGGCTAAAGTTTTTAGCCACTTTTATGGGTTAGGGTTTATAGAGACTTATGACTTATAAGCCGTTTAATAAGCCCGCGTGACAAACGAGACTTATTTTATAAACCAACTTATTTTAAAAGCTCAAACCCCAATAAACCTCTTCTCAAACATAAACTTACTAAAAGGGGCTAATTTCCAAAATAGACTGGTCGTCTAATCATAATGTGATTACCTTTTTTAGACCTTAAAATAGACCAGTCACCCGGTCTTTCCAATCGCCTAAAAACTTCACTTTTTTTGTAAGTTATTTTTCAAGTATGTTTTTAAGAGACATACATAATGTACTTTTAAGAGACTTTTTTTGTCCTTATCTGAAAAATTAGTCAAACAAAATAATACTTTTATAATCAAAAAATTTAGGCTACTGACGACATATGTACTTTCAGCTACTTTTTAAAGTTTACTTTTTACAGTAATTTTTTTATACATTGGTAGTTGTGTAAGTGTAATCAATATTGATAAATGTGATTTAGGCGATTTACGGCTTTTGTATTTTATGCGACTTTTTTTACTTTTTAATTTAAAATAACTTTTTTTTTTTTTTAACGGCAAATGAAATTTTATTAAAAAAGGCTAGAAAGAAACTAGCAGACGATATACACGCAAAAACGATCCAACAAACAAAGAACGAAAAGGAACAGAAAAACACTAACGAAACGAACTCGCAAAACAACCAAAGGCTATTAGAATAAGAAAGATCCCACCATGGCGCCAACTGAATTAACTCCCATGAACGAAACCGAACACCCGAGGCATCATACCAAAAAGCGATCTAACCGGCATCCTTTGTTTGTCTCGATAAGGCATTATGAAGAAGAATAGCTTCTTTAACGTTGCCATAATAACTCCAAATCTGAAGATCGCTAGGAAAATAATCTTTCCACGAACGTAGTTGCGCGAGAGAGAACAACCCGTGTATATTTCCATTGGGGTCTCTATAGCTCCATCGTTTATCAGAATCTATCTCGTCACTAGTTAGAGGACCAATATAATCAATCCACGAAGAACCAGACTCAGCAGCAATATTTAAATCATTACCCGGGGGTGTAGATGGAGGCGCAATGATGGAGTCTTTTTCAGGAGCAATAACTGGCGTAACATCCTCATTATCATCAGTGGTAACATTACCACAATCACCCTGAGAATGAACTCCAAGAATCTCACCAGCATCATCTTCCAAATTCTTTTCCATGCAATCCTTAATACACCCATCATTATACAAGACCGAATCATCACGAATCTCGCCTTCTTCAAAGGAGTCCACAAGATCACTTTCCACCCCACGAACATCCTCCTCTCGCAAAACCCGACTAGAAGGCGACACCGAATCATTGTTAACATTCTTAGGGGAATCTGAATCACAACTATCGACATCCAAATGCTCCTCATTTTCCAAACTTTCATCCAAACTAGGACCCTCTGCATCCTTCCTTTCCAGAGGATTAGACTCGGAATTGACCTCCATCGATTCAATATTGGGCGCCCAATATGCAAACTCAGTAGCGATAATACGATAAGTCCGATTACGATATGAAACTATAAAGGACTCTATCACACGATGTAAAGACTCTGTAAGGACACAAACCTTCCCATGAGACATTGGTCCATCACTTACCATATCCGTAAACACGCTGCTTCCCCACCGACCACCCAACTTCTTATAAACCTCTGGAGCCCATGATGCCAATGGCAGACCCACCAGGTCTATCCAAACACATCTTTCATCTGGAATAAAATCGTGAGAAACATCTTTGAACTCCAAAAATATCTCTTTTAACGCCTTTGAAGTCTTGACGCTTTCCACTTGATCCATAGAGTCGAATTCCAACCAAACCCAACGTCCCCCAACATATCTAAGACCAACATCATCGAATCCCTCAGAAGACATATGTTTTAGAAGCTCTGAAATGACACTTAAATCTTTAACTTTAGCAAGAATACTACGCTCCATACCATCCAAATCAATACAATCGTCTACCGAGATAGACATCACCGCTTCATTACCCGCTTCCTTATATACCTTGTTACAATCCGACACCCCCACAGATTCTGCTCCAGCATTACTTGTACCGTATTTGCCCGACATGTCCACTGATTTGTTGCCCAGGACCGCTTTAGCATACGAGTTAAAAGACTGAAAAACATTTTCGTTGATACTAACAGATTGAGAGTTCGAACCTACACTGGGTTTGCCGTCCCCAGAACGTTCCACAGGTCTATTATAAGTTCGACCATACTTCGCCACATCGGCAAATAAATGAAAACCACCCATCCATGCCGTTCTTAGATTGGAAACTAACTGATTGATATCATTAACGTTTATAAAACGTACAAAACCAAATCGATGACCCGATTTGGATCTCTTTGCAGCTATGTAAACATCGATCACCACACCCCATTTGTTACAAATATCCCAAAGATCTTGGACCGACGCATTCCATGGGATATTAGAAACAAAGATTGATGAAAACGACTTATGTTCCTCACGAAAATTAGGATGAGATTTGTTGGGAATACCTTTGTTACGTTGCTCTTGACGACGATTATTATCGAGATGATCGTTCCTTTTGCTTTCTGAATAATTATTAGATCGGTGACCTGTGCCAATTGCCATCGTTATTTAACAACAGAATAGCCAAGATCCGAAAATAGGATTGAAAACGCCTATCATTTGATGTGTTTTTGATGTGATTGGTTCATAGTATTTGAAAATAGCCAAGATCTGTGTATGGTTTTTGACCAAACCGTGGTTGCTTAGATCTGTCTTTAGAAATTAGAACATATTTTATTAATTTAAAATAACTTTAAACACATTTTATTTTATTTTTCTAATTCATATCACTTAAACACAAAAATCATTAAAAAAAAACCAATCATCTTCCCCAAATTAAAATCATCGAAGTCATCTACTTATAATATGCGTCATGAGTTGAGATCCTCAAAAAACAAGGGCAAAAAAAAAAAACAAATGGGTTAATCCTAACCACTCATTTTTTCATCATCCACTTTTCCAACTTTTTCTTAAAACTCAAATATCTAGCAAACGATAAATCGTTAAACCAAAAAAAATACACCATCGCGACGAGTATTTTTTTATCTTTCTATAGAGGGGCACTTATATATACTTTCGACGAACTTTTTTCGAATTTTTTTTTTCAATCACGTCAGAAAAAATCTCATGGGATTTTTTGAAATCACATGAGATTGTGATACAAATCTCATGTGATTTTTTCAGACGTGATTGAAAAAAAAACGGAAAAAAAGTTCGTCGAAAGCATATATAGAAGTACTTTTATGAAAAAATCACATGAGATTTGAATCATAATCACATGTGATTTTATGAAATCACAAGAGATTTTTTCAGACGTGGCTGAGAAAAAAAATCGAAAACAAAGTTCGTCGAAAGCATATATAGAAGTACTTTTATTAAAAAAATCACATGAGATTGTGATACAAATCTCATATGATTTTTTCAGACGTTATTGAAAAAAAATCGGAAAAAAAAATTCGTCGAAAGTATCACAACGAATATTTTTTTTATCTTTCTATAGAGGGCACTTCTATATACTTTCGACGAACTCTTTTTTCGATTTTTTTTTCAATCACGCCTGAAAAAATCACATGAGATTTGTATCATAATCACATGTGGTTTTATGAAATCACAAGAGATTTTTCTAGACGTGGCTGAGAAAAAAATCGAAACAAAGTTCGTCGAAAGTATATATAGAAGTGCCCCTCTATAGAAAGCCTCTATAGAAAGATGATTTAATTCTCGTCGCGATGGTATGTTTCGTTTTGCGTAACGATTAACGGTTTGTGAGATATTTAATTTTTAAAAAATAGGGTGAAAGTGGATTTTTTAATTAAATTAAAATAAGAATTAATCTAAACCATTAAATGAAAATAAAATGAATGGACAAGATGAAGCCGTTTTTTTTTTTACCATGTTCCTTGTGGAACTTTTCTCTAAATAACAAATGTGTCTAAAGTTGCCACCTTATATAGCTAGCAACTGATAATGTTAGAAAGTTAGAAAACAAATTTAACAGCTTAAGATAGATCATATGCTAATAGAAGGGAAATGCATGGCATACCCCTCTATAATCTGTAAAAACCTATATTTACAAGTATTTGGTTTTCACATCACAATCAGTTCTTGAATACATTTATCACAACTATATCTTTTCTTGAGTATCTCATATATAATCAGTGTGCGTGTACAAAGTACCAAGCTTTTTTTGCTTCTTTTACCCTAGTTTAAGGTATTATTCGTTTATAAATAGTACCAGTAGTAAGTAAGTGTGTCATAAGGGTTTCGTATGGAATTGGTTTTGTACCAACAATTAAAAGGCATACTCTACAACCACCGGTAGGTTCGGTTTTAAAGGTATACCCATAGGAGTGTTCTCCTAGTTCTTATGGACAAACCAAAGAAAATCTGACTCCTTGTGGTGGTGAACTAATGCT
>BQNB010208822.1:0-10380 GCA_026074375.1 Tanacetum coccineum
CAAAAGCACAAGCATAAACACCCAACTATGACAACAAACACAACAACCAAATACCCCATTTATGACATCAAACACCACAATTAAATATCCTATTTATGACCGCAAATACCAGGTCCTGAAATCCCTCTTTTTGACAGCAAACAACAGGCTTAAACAACTTATTTGTGCGAGCAAAAAAGTTTTACCAAACGCCCAATTTATGATATCAAATAGCACAACTAAAACACCAATTTATCACAACAAAATACAATTAAAACACCTATTTACAACTGATTGTATTGTCTTTGTATCGAAAAAGGATTTGTTTTATTGTCATATAATCTTAATTCAGTTCACATACAAGCTTTGAAACAATAAATTTCAACAAGTTCATTTCAAAATCAAAACTTTATTACCTAACAATACAAAAATCATATAAACCTACAGAACCTATCCATGAATCAAACTTAATAACAACATTAATGAGATATAAAAAAGGTTAATTAGAGAACAACATCACTTGGTACCTCCTTAATTCGATCACTCTATTACTGGCTTGTTGCGTAACGAATGTGGCTTGGGACGGCAAGGGTGTGCCATGGTGGTGGTGGTGGTGGTTTGTGATGTTGGTTAAGTGGTGGTGTTAAGCGGTAGAGAAGGGTAGAGGGTTGTGAAAGTCAAGAGGGAGAAAATTAGGGTTCTGTGAGGGTAATGAAATTTGGGGAGGGAAAAAACGCGCCCAAAAAATGAAGTTTTTTCGTTTTATTTTGGATCAGTATTTGATAAAAAAAATAAAGAATAGAGGCCGACTTTGTAAAAGAAAGCATGCTCTATACGAGGAATAGAGCCCGGTTTCGTCCAAGTAAACATGGCTCTAATTTTTTTCAACATAGAGCCCGGATAAAAAAAATAAAGAATAGAGGCCGACTTTGTAAAAGAAAGCATGCTCTATACGAGGCATAGAGCCCGGTTTCGTCCAAGTAAACATGGCTCTAATTTTTTTCAACATAGAGCCCGGTTTTGTTAAAGAAAACATGGCTCTATATGAGGAATAGAGCCCGGTTTCGTCGAAGTAAACACAGCTCTAATGTTTTTCAACATAGAGCCCGATTTTGTAAAAGAAAACATGGCTCTATACTCATTTTTAGAACATGGAATCCTTTTAGAGCCAGTTTTTCCCTAAAGCCAGGCTTTATTAAGGGGGCTCTATTTCATATTTTGTAGTAGCGATGGGGATGAGAAAAAATTGTACCTGTAGACGGGTGACGGGCGAGCGTCGAGCAAAAGAAAAATCACGAGGACGGGTGACAAGTTTGTGGTACCGGTGCCTATTGCCCACAAATGCCATCCCTATTATGATGGGGTTAACCCAACACAATATGGCAAAGTCAAAAAAGAAGAGGTGTTTTTTAGATGAGTAGAATTAAGAATCACATGTTGCTCACTTCTACCTATTGATGTAATTCTCATGGGGTTTGTTACATCTTCTCGATTGCAAAATGTGCAAGGCGCATCTTCAACTTCTGAATCCATGTTTTTCTAGAATTAAGATTAACATATGTTGACCGTATGATAAGTAAGTTAAGGGTGTGTTTGTTTCATTAAAATATTTTAAGTCTAAATCTACCACATCTTCTGATAAGAAGAGATGATTATAAGGTCTCAATCAGAATGAAATAGTGTTATTTTTTTTATTTGTTTAAATAATATGGTTTGTTTTATTTTATAATTAAAATGAGGTTTATGTCCAACCAACAATCAACCAATTATCAATTTTTAGTATAAGTTATATTAGAACCATCAATTTAGATTTTCAATTGTATAACGATGGCCCCAATAACTAATCCAGCAAACCAGCCCAATATATTTCTAACCCTAATACTCAATAGTCAAAACCTAAATATGTTATCACACTAGTTTGTCTCACGCACAACTTAAAAGCTATTCATTACACAAATTACAGTCACCTACTTTTTTTTAGTTTCTTTCACCTACAAATCTTATCTACTACCCGATTAAAATCCACGAAATTTTTGGTGTTATATCTCTTTCGAATTAGTACAAAAGAACAACAATGTATATGGATGTTTTCGTCTTTGTTGTAATGTTTTTGGCTTTGTTGTAATTCAAACCAAGGCAAGTGTGATGTTTTTTTATGGTTAACAGGTAATAGGATATTACGATCACATCTTATTGGGTAAGAGGGATAACTATTGATCATGTCTGATGACGCCAACTTGTTAACGTGGTCGTGGGTTCGAGTCCCACGGATGGCGCCAACTTGTTAGTACAATTTATGTTACGGGTGTAAGTTGGATTTAGGACGCTTGTTGGGCCGGACCAACAAGTTATGAATGGATTGGATCTTGTACTAAATCAAGTGATCTGGATGATTGCCTGCACAATGAGAGTAAACCGTTAGCCTTACCGTGGGGGCGGACCCCACGATTAGACTCCGGCGTAAGAGTAAGAGAGCATGTTGTCAGAGATATGTGTGTCAGAGTGAGAGAATATTGTGTACCTCTTTGGAATGTACGATGATTCCTATTTATAGGCTAGTAATACTAGGGTTTCCTAGTATTTCGCATATAATCTGTTGGTGGCCAGAGTGGGACCCTTGTCGGGCAAGGATCCGTCATAATCGTGATTGCTGCAGCGAACTACCTTCCGCGGACGTTGGTCAATCCGCTGCAATGTATTGCGGAAGCGGAATAGGGATAGTCCGCGTCCGTCTTAATATGTCCGGGCCGCTGCCAGTACGGGACTGGGCTTAGTTTCGGCCCTATATGCTTGTAATCGGATCTAGTTGGGCCAAAGCCTTATTCTGATAGTGTGGGTTTGGCCCAAAGTCATGTTAGACTTCCTATACGTCATCAAGTCCCCCCAGTCTAGTTCGCTTTATTGTACGCGGTAGCAATTATAGCGTGCGGTGAGCGTTACTAGACTAGAGTTCCGTAAGCACTTTCCCTTTTATTCCCATTTTCCTCCACGGCTTTTGTGTCGCTCTTGCAGTCGGTTGTTGGTTACGTGGATCCTTCATGTCCTTTCATCTTCTGCTTGATTTGACTGTTCGGGGCCCACATTCAGCTGTTAATCATTATCTTTTTACTGCGTTTTTGCACCGTTGATAGGGAGGTGTTTTGACACGCGTCTTCATCTGGCATTTCGTTGAATTAAATATACCATGGGTATAAATAGCCGATTCATGTTTCACTATTTTCTTTTTTTTCATCTCTTCCACTTTTCCACCATTGCTGATAAATTTGGAGCTTTTTTATTTGCACAACATCTGTTATCTTTGGAACTTCATTTGTACTCAGGTTAATCTTCCTTGCTTCTCTTTTATTATGGCCACTATTACATCCATTAAGTGTGTTCTTACGCAAGAACACCTTGATTCCGTCTGCATAAAGTATTTTGTTCCAGAGGAAGTTCATCCTCAACTGCCAGGTCCTGATAACACTATGCATGAGAGACCGTCCGGTAAAGTTGGAATGTATACCCGGTTCTTTGATTATGCCAACTATCGTATTCCATTCTCCAACTTCTTTGTGTCTGTTCTTGTTCACTTCCGCATTCCGTTCTCCCAACTGTCTGTTTTTGGGTCTGCCAAGGTTTCTCACTTTGAAATCCTGTGTCGCGTTTGTAACATTGAACCTAGTGTTAGTCTGTTCCGCTACTTCTATACGCATAATTACAAAAATGGCTGGTTTGGGTTTACTAAGCGCCCGAACGTCCGTGCTTGTTATTCCAAGAATTTGGATTCCGTGAAGAATTGGAATGACCATTTTTTCTGGGTTGATGAGTTTGTGGTTCCTGCTAACGCTCGGTTTAGTTGGTTTTCGGGTTCCAATATTGTTAAAGATAAAGCTCCCCCCACGTCTGAGTATAACATGGAGCATGTTAACACCCTTATTGCTCAAGCCTCTCCGTTCCTTAGGTTCCCGGAGGAATTCCTTTGCTGGGTTGGCATAAGCCGTAATTACCTTCTCAAGAAAGATACCTATCCTCGATTTGAGTATGAGGACGGAGAGGGTGGGTGTTCTTCTCTATATTTATGTTGATTATTTGTCTTTGTTTTCTCTCCTTCGTATTTACCCTCTTTTTTTTATCTTTTGCAGAGATGGATCTGAACGCGTTTATCCGAACCGCTGACCCTCGTAAGGTGAGGATTGTTGAGAGGCCAAGGACTGAAAATGAGAGGCCTATTGTGACTGTGGCCAAGCATCGCCCTACTTCCAACCTCAGTTCCTCGCCCTTTTGGGGAGTTGTCGGCTAGTCGAAAGAGAGTTTGTTGAAGATGCAGGTGGCAGCGGTGGTGGAGATCAGGAAGTTGCTTCCGTTGGCGGTCATGGTAATGTTGAACCAATCGTGCCCACCACGGATAATATTGTTGCTGAAACTTAATCATCCGGGCCTCAACGTTCAAAGAAAAAGAGGGTTACCCATGGAAGTGAGAGTACTCCTGCCGCTTCTCATCCGCCCAAGATTTTGAGGGCTGATTATGGAAAAACTGGTGGTTCCGCTGCTGGAGGTAAGTCTCCTAGTGTTCTTAATAGGTTGCTTCAAGATTCTCGGTTAATGGTAGAACATGGTGTCCCAGCTCTTCCTACCTTACCTTTTATTACTTCATCCGTGACAGCTTCACCTTTAGAGGAGGGCGGAGATCACACTGATTCCGTGACTGGTCCTTCTTTGCGAACTGTGGGTCCCTCCGCGAGGTTCGTAGTTCTATCCGATTCTTCTCATCACTCAGGTGCTAAATCTGCGGATCCTAAGGTTGATTCCTTTGTCAGGTTTGTTGCTTGCTCCGTGAAGACTATGACCACTCACTGTACCGGCCTTGTTGTTAATGTTAGCTAATACGACCGCTACCCCTGTGACGTTGAGCAAGGATAGGATGTTGACGATTCAGTCCGTTTTGCTGGTTCTAGTTCATACTGATAGAGACAAGATCGCACTCGTTAGACCTTTTTACAAGGAGGGTCATGTTAGTGATTTTATCGCTGTGAGTAATCGTGCGGGATATGGGCCTAATATAACGACGAGATTTGCAAAGGATTTTAATATTTCCTGAGTGGTCTGTGACTAAGGTTTTGAGCTGGAACGATGGGCGGAGATTATGTGCTAATATGAATTGATCATTTTACTCCTCCCTACTTTCTTCAAAACGCTCGTGGGAATAGAGCATGATACATATTTATTTGCCTGAGATTAATGTTGTTCTGCCGCAATAGGCAATTTGAGTTGAGTCTAAGGTGAAATTCTTTGGTTGAGTATTAATATTTTGGAGAAAAGGAAGTGGAAGTCCCTTGCTGAGGAGAAGATAATTTGTTGCAAGTGAAGGATAAGGAATGAGACTTTAAGGTCTCAGTTGTTGCAGACGAAGGATGAGTCTATGGAGGTGGCTCAACTCCGTACTCGGGTTTCTAGTCTCGAGGCTATTGAGGGTTTGCTCCGAGGCGAGGTTGTTTCCGTTAGGGAGAACAACGGCCTTCTTGAGCAAGAGCGTAGTGCTCTGAAATAAAAAGTGACAGGCCTCGAATCTATCATTGCTGAGAATGACCGTGAACTTTCTGACTTGGGAACCTCCTCTTCTTCTTTGAGGTCTCAGAACCAAAGTCTTGTGAATCAAGTATATTTTTCTATCCTTAACTGCCCTCTTCATATTTTTGTGTTTTCCTTTTCTTATATATATATATATATATATACGTATACGTATATATATACGTATACGTATATATATACGTATACGTATATATATACGTATACGTATATATATATATATATATATATATATATATATATATATATATATTATTATATAAGTTTGTGTATATATATAATATGTATATAATAAATAAATATATTATATATTATAGTATTATAATATTATTATTTTTTAGGTGAATGAGTTGAAACTTCAACCGTGGGTCTCCGTGAGAAGCGGAGACGTAGTGAGGGAAGCAATGAAAACAACTAGAAGGAATACCATAGATAACCTTATGAAACCTCTTGAAGCCAGATTGGCTAAGATTGATGCTGACTGTACCAGGTTGTTGTTGCATTTCCAGAAAATTTTCATCTGCACCTCCTAACAGTTCATACGCGGGGTGCGGAGATGGTTGTTGACATCATGGCAGAAGCTTCTAATGGCTAAAGTCACAACACTACTTGAATATGGAGGCTCTTGAAATGCTTTCGGCATGCTATCGAGACAGGGATGCAGGAGGTTTGGCTCGCTTGGAATTAAACATGGACAAGTCTGTGAAGATGTCTAAGTGATCTTTGTGGTTTAGACTTTCCCGCTTCTTCGGAATTATCTGCTAAAAAAGGAATGCCAGTACTTGTGATGTTATGATCTTCTTCTTTTTTAGTACAAAAAGTGTGTAGGGGTGAAATGCGTCTGGTCACTTGATGGCTATAAGACCCGAACAAGCGAGTTTTGATATAGTTCTTGTACTAATCCAAGTGAAAAAGGGGCGATTTGCACAAACGAGAATAAACCATTAGCCTTATTATGGGGCGGACCCCACAGTTAAGCTTCGGCGTGAGAGTAAGTATACATGTTTGTCAGAGAAATGTCAGAGCATATGTGTAATATTGATTAGACAGAATATACCTCATTTGGGGTGAGAAATGACCCCTATTTATAGGCAAGCCCAATACTATGGTTTCCTAGTATTTCGCTTGTGACTGTTAGTTGCCGAAGTGAGTCCCTTATCGGGCAAGGGTCCACGTGTAATCGTATCTGCAGACGTAAGTATCCTTCCGCGGTTAGCGTTTGTCCGCGGAAATGCAATGGGTGCGGCTTTAGAGATACTCACATGCGTCTTTAGTATATCCAGAGCGTGACCCCTGTCGGGCTTAGTGGTCCGGCTATTTGTTGTATTGGGCCTGGGCCCATATGCGTATATTATGAACTAAGCCCAATGAGCTTGGTGTCCATATTATACGTCATCAGAGTAGCAATAGTTGCTTTTTCAAATGATAAAATATTTTCCTGTGACATCACCTTAACAGCCTCTGCAACTACTCTCATTGATTTTCCAAGCCTTTTACCCAACACACTGGATCAAGAATATATAAGCTAATTCACGATTCTTGTATTGAAGAATGCGACGCATAAAACTAAGAAGAGAAAATATAAGAGCTAATAACTACCTGAAATCAGGTTCAGCGCGTAAGAAAGAATACTTTAATTGATCATTACAGGGCACTACAGATTTAACATTGAGCTCCTTCAGCACATACTATAATGCAAATCCAACTGAACCAACAAAATAAGAAAATGACAACATTAAGGTGCGATTGGTCTTATATATCAGCCAAGGAAACAAAGATAATTCTATCAATAACAAAGAAACATGTAATATGCAAATTCTTTAAGTAAGATACGAATATGATTAATATGGAATATATTAACAAATGGAAACCGGATATCGAAGCATAAACTCTACTTAAAAGTTTTACATAATAAATGTAAAGTGACAAAAGGTAAGAATTTACATCATTAACAATGAACACTGGTATAATGGATGATGATAGATACAATATATCCACCGAGACAGGTCAAAACGTGCTTGGGTTAAAGCTTGTCTATTTAATTAGGAGTATGACAGGCCTAACAGGGTTGATCCATACATCTTTGTATGTTTGAAAATAATTCTAAATTAAGAGTAAGTTAAGATGTTTGCAAAAACAATGTCATTCTTTAGTAGGTTGCATGCATCGCATGCATATAGTAGGTTGATTGACCCATTTGAAAAAAACACAACCCAAATTGACCGTCAAAAGTAAATGTATTGAAAATGCCACCTCTAACGAATCAACTTCTAGGCCAACACAATAGATGTTTTGATATTCAATAGTTTCAAGAGTAACCATGGTTAATATCTCACCCATAGATGTTCTAAGCACACATTACGCCAAAGTTTAGTAACTTGTGAGCTACATTCAACTGATTGACTGGTTTGAATGTTTTTTTACCAAGCAATCCTGCAAAGTGGTCAAAACTCTCTTCAAACCTTGCTTGGCTCGATGACACCCCAAAAGTCATAGTTCCTTCCTATTATTTCACAATCCATGTCCAAAAACAATCTTCTAATCTCAAATTCCGTAAGGAACGAAAACAAACCTTAATATCAAACCCTAATACAAACAAAACAAACATATACATAAAGACCAACCTGCAAAAAAAGAAACCAACATATGAACACCCAATCTGAAAAAAATAACACGTTCATCATTAGGGTTTTGAGAAAAGGAGGAGTGATGTTTCATACCACGTTTTTTTTGAGAAAATGATTACTGAGTTTTATTTTTATTCATATCTTTTCAAAATAATGTACTATTATCAATATATTTTCCAAATTTAACTCGTATTTTTTTTTAAATAGCATAAAATATTTGATTTTCATTGTATATCAAAACTTCTCGCTTAGTCCATTGGTTGAGGTGTTTGTGTTTGAATTAGCAAATGCCTCCTGTTATATATAATGTGTGTGTGTGTGTAATATAATATATATATATATATATATATATATATATATATATATCAAATAAAAAGACAAATATCCGTGAGAAGGATAAATTTTTTTTTTTTAAAAAGTTCTCAAAAAATTCTGAAAAAATTCCACAAGATCGTGTATGTTGGTGCATGAAAAAGTTGTGAAGGAAGTTTTTTTTAAAGTGAATATTTTTGCCGAAAAAAAATTATGAAAAAAAACGTTTGTGCATTAAATCGCTTTTTGTGCATCAAAAATTCGTTTTTGTACCCAACTTCTTTTGACTTTTTGCATCAAAATTTTATTGCGCATCAAACTATAACAAGTTGAAAATTTTGTGCATCAAAAATTTTTTGTGCATCAAATTTTATTTTTTTGTGCATTAAAAAAACGTATGAAAACTCAAAATTAGAAAAACTTCTTTTACAAAAGTTTTATGCACCATCAATACCTTATTGGTGGAATTTTTTGAAATTTTTAAAAAATTTTTTCTTTTTATCCTCTCAACAACAGGATATTTGTCTTTTTATTTTAAACTTCCTCATATATAGAGGAAGGTTAAAATAAAAAGACAAATATCCGTGAGAAGGATAAAAAGATTTTTTTTTTGAAAAAAGTTCTCAAAAAATTCTAAAAACATTCCACAACATCGTGCATGTTGGTGCATGAAAAAGTTGTGAAAGAAGTTTTTCTTAAAGTGGATAGTTTTGGCGAAAAAAAATTATGAAAAAAACGTTTGTGCATTAAATCGTTTTTTTTTTGTGCATCAAAAATTCGTTTTTGGACTCAACTTCTTTTGACTTTTTGCATCAAAATTTTATTGCGCATCAAACTATAACAAGTTAAAAATTTTGTGCATTAAAAAAACGTATAAAAACTCAAAATTAGAAAAACTTCTTTTACAAAAGTTTTATGCACCAACATACCTGATTTTATGGAATTTTTTTAGAATTTTTCGAGAACTTTTTTAAATTTTTTTTCTTTTTTATCCTTCTCACGGATATTTGTCTTTTTATTTTAACCTTCCTCTATATACATATATACATATATATATCTCTACATTATATAATAGGAGGAGGCATTTGACCATTTTATGCCACATCATAACGCCATGTTATAAATCCATGTCATCCAAATCACCATTAAATATGTCCATGTCATCATTTATATGACACAATCACCTTAAATCAAAGCTACATCAACCACATAAAGCCACCTATGCAATAAACTTATGAAAATAATCCGGAATAAAAATGACAACCATGGGGTTCGAACATGAAGTGCTTGCACCAATTAAAAGAAAGGCTTTACCACCGTGCCACATGGTGATTTTGTTATTCATTGCAAAACAAGATTAATAAACATACCAACTAACCAACCCATCCTAAAAAAGCATGGTTAGCACACGCCTTAATAAATTAACACAAACTCGAAAGTTAGAACACACGCCTCAATATGGTAATCACTCTCCTAAATCATGGATCAAATCAAAAACCCTAAACAACCTCAGATCACATCTCTTGAATCAGTCTTATTTTCCAATTTATTTGAAGAATTAAAAAACCCTGATTTGAAAATCTCTAACCTTCTAAATCGAACCAATGTACTTTTGATGCATTGAAAACAAAAACAATGAATTGGTAAATCAATCAACCGGTGTTCTTTAATACACTTATGGAAACATTGTTACAAGTACTCTTTAATGTCCAATCCATTAATGAAAGTTCATTCACTTTGTTTCCATATACTCAAATGAACTCAAAGTAATTTTCGATTAAACGTATGTATGTGATATGATATAAATTAGAGGTTTATATTTTTATGATGATGATAATTAAGACTCAATTAAAGGTATTTATGTTTATATTTAGTCTGGTATGATATCAATTACAGG
>BQNB010208823.1:0-10380 GCA_026074375.1 Tanacetum coccineum
AGATTTTCTCGGGCAAATTGAAATCCCGTTGGTCCGGACCATTCACCATTGTTCAAGTATTTCCTTATGGCACCGTCGACATATTAGGAAGAAGGTGTTGATGTGATTTCCCTCTACGCTAGCAACGGGGAGGGTTTTCAAACTAAGAACACCGGTCGTTGGTTGTGATATCCTACCAGGGAGCGAGGCCTAGGTAGGTGTTCAAACTAAGCAACACATTCCTAGCTTTAAGAACTTATGATTATGATGATGAAGATGTTGCAAAAAGTTCTACAAGTTAAAATTTCGTTCTTTAAAATCAAGTTACAAAGTCCTAATAAGTTGTTGCTTTGAGTCGTGATTCATCTTGAATTACGACTATGGAAATAAGTTGATCTATGGTTGAGTTGAATTGAGTACACACATTTAAATCATATATCCATGTTGGGAGTTAAAAGTTCACAAGTCATAAGTATGAGTGCTTAACATTTAGACTTATATTGACAAATGATCTTGTTTAATTGCTTGGTTTGGAGCTAGTGAAAAATCGGGGACGATGAATTTATCCGTCAGGACTTCCGTAGATTATTCTATGGACATTTCTCATTCTATGATCCCAGTGTTTATAAAATAAAGGAAGTCAAACAGACAGTCAAGAAAAGAAAAAGAAAAATCCAAAAATATTAGGGATAGTTAGTGTACATATCAAAAATGGTGAAAACGGGACTTATCGAAGCTATTGATTCTTTTGTTCCCCTTGACGAACACTTTGCTACTTTTCGAGGTAATTAGTCGAGGGGGTTCAAGATTCTTAGTTTTCTTGAGTGTTTACTTCATAACATTGCGTGAGGACACGACAATACCTTAGTATGGGGGATTTTGGTATGTGCTTAATTACACATACCATTTTCCATCCTAAACGGACTTAAATGACTAAAAACGTACCAAAAATACATTGTATTTGTATGTTTTGCATTTGTATTGTGCAGGAAGCGGATATTCAACCAAAAGGAACAAAAAGAAAGCCAAAAAGCAAACAAATCCAAGCACGGAATGGAAAGGACAAAGTCAAAAGTCATCGAAATGAAGAAAATACAACTTGAGGGACTATAATTGACCAACCTCAAGTTGTATTACTAAAATAACAAGATGAGGGACTATAACTGCCAACCGGGCAGAGATTACATTTAAGTTATAAGACTTTAGGGGACCAAAACTGCCTACTTCCCCAAAAGCCTCATTTCCCGCCCAACAAACCCAGGTACAACTTGGATGTCCTCCCATACCTTCTCCCCTGCAAAACCACTCGACACCCTAGCCAAAATCATTTCATCCACCCTACTAACCCATCCCAGTTGTATAAAAGCCATGTTGGCAATCCCTCACCTTTCCCAAGTATCTTCAATGGCTGAGATTGACTCCAAAGAAGCACAAATGAATTTGAAGGCTGGGATTTGCTTTAGGACTTACCTCACACAACAAGCACACTTCGTTTTTGCTCTCCAAAGAAGCACAAGCTGAAAGTCCAAGACTTCGGCTATAAATAGAGCTTTTTGTAAGCCTTTGAGGCATCTAGTTTTTCCCCACATCCATGGACAATCACCTCACCCCTCCTTCCACGTAACTTTCGACCACAAATCCACACCTTTCCATGTTGGCAAATCTTACTTTTCAAATAAAAGTTGGCCGAATCAATGGCTGGATTAATCCAAAGAAGCACAATGGCAAAGGGAATGGCTTGGATTTCAATCCTGGAAGTCATCTCACAAAAGAAAAACACAAGAAGATGAAGAAGCTGAAACATAGATTTTAGTATAAATAGGGTCTTAGTGATAGTAGAAAAGGGTAGCTTATTTTTTAGTTAATTACTTTTTAACTCAGTCAAATTTATGTTTGTTTATGCTTATTTACAGCTTATTTGAAGTCTTTTGTACTCCTTTTAATCATTAATGAAGCATTGAAGTTTTTAACATTTATACCCGTTTTAAGAATTTATTGTCAATCAACTTTAAATTATCTCTGTATATATGATAATTAGGTTCTATAAGATTTATAGCAGCTTATTAACTTGTAAAACATAAAACTTTCATAGTTTTTAGGGGGGGGGTTTTTTTTTTTTTTTTTATAAAGTTTTTTTTTGAATAAATTTCAGTGAATAAGCCATTTTGGAAGATTAGATGAACTTGGAAGAGCTTATTGGCTTATTCACTGGCTTATTTATAAGCCAGAGCTTGTAGCTGAAACCCCTTGAGGGGTAACAAGGTCCTTGTAAAAGCTTGGACAAAAGTAAGTGCATTTTTCTCTTTTAAAGTCTCAATTTTTAGATTTACTTAGCTTATTATGTTTTAGCTCTTTAGAGTGCTTATTTCCAGCTTATTTTTGTTCATTAAGGTTATTTAATGCTTATTTGTCCTTTGCCTCTTAGAATTATAAGTTAAAACAGCCTTTTAAAGTTTTAAAATCCATTTTAGGAAATTAAAGGGGTGTTTGGGATAACCATGAAAACGGGTCAAAAAGGGTTTGTCCATGGGTTGAGGTATTTTGGTTAACTTTAGCTTAAGTTTTTAAGCATTTTCAAGCTGTTTTTAAAAAGTTTTTAGTTTTAAAATTGTTTTCCAAAGTTTTTAAAACTATTCTCATAACTGTGAGATTTTAGAAAAATCCACAAGTGCTTATTTAGTTAAGCACTTGTAGATTTTTGTTTAAGTGTCAAAAAGAGTTTGTTTTGAGTGTGTTAAGGAGCTGTCAAACTTTCTTTGCCTTTTGACTTGCTAAGTCAAAACACCCAAGCTTTTTTTGGTCACAGTTTTTAAAAAACCCAAAGACCTTTTTCACCATCAAAAATAAGCAAGTAAAAATGATTTTTAAAAGTTGAAAATTGGTGCACAAGCTGTTTAGCTAGAACACTCAATCTGTTTGAGCTTATTTGTGTGTTTAGAGCTTATTTGACAGCTTAAAATAAGCTGCACATGTGTCAAATAATAGACCTTGGGATTTGCTTAAAAGCTCCCTGGTGCAAAGGGGAGAGGGAGTCTTTAGGCTTATTTGTTCTAGCCATTGGAGCATTTGAGCCCAAGTTATTGGCTTAATTTCAAGAGCAATATGCTCTTGTAGAAAGGCCTCTTTGATTTTCTGACCTTAGGAAGTCATTTGTTGGTATTTTTAAGGCCCAAAAGTTGGTAATTTGACTGTTTTTGAATACTTAGTAGTGTGTGGCGTGGGTTGGGTTGGATGTAAGGATTGCTTTTAATTTGATTTTAGCTTATCTGAGCTTATTCCTTAAGCTCAAAATTGTTTATAGTAAGCTTTTTTAGGTTAAGTTAGATAGTTAGTTTGCTTATTTCCCTTTTGGTAGCTTATTTGAATGCCCATTTTAGCTTCTTAGCCCTTTAAGCTTGCTTGTTTTAAGCTTCCCTGTCATAATAAGCTGTTACAGCTTATTATGCCTTAAGCCCTTAGTCTTTTAAGCTTATTTAGGTTAAAGATTCGCCCATTAGTTATTGTTGCCTTAGTACTAGCTGATTTCGACCCTAGTCCAAAAAAGACTTAGCATGTTCTAGCTCTTCTATGGCTCCTTTAAGTCATTTCTGTCAATTTAGGCTTATTTAAGCTTAGTGAGGGCCTTTTCTTAAAAAGTTTGTAGAAGACAAAGTTTGTTAACCCAACGTGCTAACCAACTATGCTTTCTTTGAGTTTTCAAAAAAAAAAAAGGGAAAGACACTTGGCCCGGGTGAGCAAGACTCGAACCCGGGACCAAGCGATACATTCCCCTTTTACACACTCACTCTACCACTGCGCCCTTGGGTCTTTTTCGTTAAAGACTCAAGGGCTATAATACTTATAGTAGTTTTGGCTTTTAAGCCTAATAAGCTGTACACAGCTTATTCGTGCTTATTCCTTAAGCAAGCTTTGTGTTTTTTATTTTTCGTGGGATTGTCATAGTGTCTAGTATTTTTTGTAAATTTTTCAGAATTTTTCGGTCAAATGCGTTTAATATTTTTTATAATTTTAAATTTAGTTTAGAGTTTATTTAATTCATAAAAAAATACAATAAATTATCAAAAAATATTTTGACTTTTTTAGAAAAATTTTCTTTGTATCTAGTTTGTAGGAAAATTTAAAAGTTTTTCTGTAGGGTCATTTTTACAACTTTTCCTCTTTTAAAGAACGGGTCCGGGTACGGGATTTTGTTTTGACTCGTTTTTGGGTCAAACGAACTCCGTTTTCGGTCTAGTCTTTTTCATTCTTCGTTATTTGGTCCCTAGAGTAGTTTAGAAGTAAAAATTTCTTCGTAGGGTTATTTTTAAAGATTTTAGGTTTTTCCCCCTTTGTTCGGGATTCGGGCTCTCGTTTTCTAGTTTAATTTCATAATTTCTAGGTTTTTCTTAAACGTTTTAGTTCGTTATTATCTAATTTGACTTTTTCAACTTCCCAAATCAATTCCTTCCTTCAAACTCAAATCTTCGATTGTATCGATTTTCCATTCCAGCCTCGTTGGGGATAAACGACCCGGGAACACTCTATACTACTTCTCGGTATCATTGATCTTGTTGATTTTTAGACTTATATATATATTTTATATTTTATTATATATTATATATATATATATAGTGTGAAAACCCGCAATCAATTTTTGGCGCCGCTGCCGGGGAGGCTGTGAAGCCGACTATCGTTACGTTTGGCATTTGTGTTTGAAACTGTGAATATTTTCTTTTATTATAAAAAAAAAAGTACAAAAATATTTTTCATTTTCTTTTAGTATAATTATCAGATAAAAACCAAAAAAAAAAAAAACCAAAAATATAGTTGAACTGGATTTGCAGACATATAGACATCACTAACATTGTCACAATAGACTAAAGTAGCAGTAAATAGAGGAGTATGAAGCTCACATAGCAAATTACGGATCCAAACAGTCTCAACAACAACATTAGCAACACCTCGATATTCAGCTTCAACACTAGAACGAGACAAGGTAACCTGACGTTTCGCATACCATGATAAAAGATTATCGCCAAGAAACACACAATACCCAGATGTGGACCGACGGGTAACAGGAGGAAAAAAAAAAAAAAAAAAATAAAAGGGGGGTGGATAAATCCATTGCAGTATCAGTATATGCACTAAACTGAGTAGTAGATGATACATGAAGTTGTAGACCATAATCAAGAGTACCACAAACATAGCAAAGAATACGCTTCAAAGCAGTAAAGTGCGGATCACGAGGGTCATGCATATAAAGACAGACCTGCTGGACAACATAAGATAAGTCTGGGCACGTAAAGGTAAGATACTGAAGAGCACCAACAAGGCTGCGATATAAGGTTGGGTCGCTGACAGGTTTACCATTCGAACAAGCTTGGAACTTTCTTATCATCTGGGGTCCGGCATGGGTTACAATTTTGCATATGAGCCCGCTCAAGAATTTCCTCTACAAATTTTGATTGAGACAAAAACAAGCCAGATGCCGAGCGTTGAGCAGAAATACCAAGAAAATAATTGAGTGAACCAGACGTCATAGCGAACTCACTGTGGAGATAAGCAATGATCCGCTATAAAAATGCTTAAGACGATGATGTAAGAATAATATCATCCACATAAATCATCAAGTAAGCAATGTCAGATCCTCAATGAAAGACAAATAAAGAAGTGTCAGTTTTATGCTGAAACCGACTCGTGTAGCATAACTAGCAAAGCGCTGAAACCAAGCACACGAGGCTTGCTTAAGCCCATACAAAGACCGCTGCAGATGACAAACATAATCAGGTTTGTTAGGATCAACAAACCCAGGAGGTTGATGCATATAAACAGTCTCAGATAAGTGACCATGAAGAAAAGCATTCTTTACATCAAGCTGATGAATGGGCCAGTCACGAGAAACTACAAGACTCAAAACAGTACGAATGGTAGCCGGTTTAACCACCAGACTAAATGTCTCATCACAATCAATACCCACTGTTGACTGCGTCTATTTACAACAAGACGGGCCTTATACTTGCTTAATGAGCCATTTGCATTAAATTTATGTTTGAAAAGCCACATAAAACGAACCACATTAACGTTAGTTGGATGTGGTACAAAAACCCACGTCCCGTTAGTAATTAAAGCATTATATTCATCTAACATAGCTTCTTTCCAGTTAGGGTCACGAAGAGCATGAAGATGAGAGCGAGGAAGCGGTGAAGTAGTGGTAACATGTCAATTCATACGTTCATGCGGTTTAAAAATGCCAGCTTTAGCGCAAGTGACCATGGGATGGGTAGGCATGGTTTATGATAAATTATTTATGGGAATTAGAGTATGGCTATCTACCGTTTGGGCATGTGATTGTGTTTGGGCCGAAGTTGGGATTGGTGTTGAGCTATGAGATGGATGGGTATCGGTTTGTGGTAGGATTGGTGTTGAGCTATGAGATGGAGGGGTAATCTTTGTGTGGCTGTTTGGCGGGTTAAAGGATGGGCGTAATTGAGTTGTATGGTTCATCCATGTGTTGGACAAATGGTTTAGTAGTGGGAACATTGGTTGTATAGGCGGTAAAAGGAAATCATATGTTGGTTTATTAGAAGACGTAACCTTTTCAAACGGAAAAACGTCTTCATCAAACCGCACATGTCTCGAAATGATAATTTTATTAGAGTCTAAATCGAGACATCGATAACCACAATGATTTACGAGGTAACCAAGAAAGATGCAAGGTGTGAAACGTGGTTCTAGTTTATGTGAAACATCAACGTGAGGATAGCAAAGACATCCAAAGACACAGAAATGTTCATATATAGGGGTTTGGTTATAGAGTTTGGTGAATGGTATTTCATTATTAATGGCGGTAGAAGGTAATATATTTAAAAGGTGAGCAACCATATTAAGAGCTTCCACCCAGTAAGATGGAGGTATGCTGTAACACCCTCAAATCTGAGCACGCAGCGGAATGTTTGAATATCCGAGGGCGTTACATTTATGGATCAATAGCACAAGATATGAGAACGACTACTAAACGTGTCGTTTGAAAAAGATACATTGGATTAACAAAATACTTGTTTGTTACATAAGCCTATGGCTTCAAATTGTTCAACAATATAAATAAAGATTTTGGTTTATAACAATTTTCCCCAAAATGTAATAAGACCTCAAATCTTAAGAGTTGACTCTTCAATTATTGACTTCCAATGTATCATCGCACCTCGTGCCTTATTGACCTAAAAACATGCTTAAAACGTTAACATAAAGTTGGTGAATTCATAGGTTTATGTAAATCAATAGTAGGACCGCAAGATTTCCAAGTGTATGATTTAGCAACACATGCAAACATCATAAAAAGTGATCATGTTTTCCTAAGCTCATGACACTAAAGCTCGACATGTATGAATGCAATATATTGCCAATGAATGCCCGTGAATGATGTTCTAACCCGAAACATCCCAAATCCGACATGGTATACGTTCGTTCCCAGTGATAGCTAATCACCCGAACGGGGATTGTCAATCCCAAATAGATCTATCTATAACATTCGCGCTCACAATCCAGTAATTGACAGTTCATGATAAATGGCTCAGTGGGTTATCGCTACTTAGGCAAACACGTAATCATTGTATAAAATGTACACTTGCGTCCAATTTGTAAAACAAAGCATGTTCTCACCCCAAGGATGTAAATCATTTAAATAATTGTAAAACATGGGGCTATGAACTCACCTGAGTGAATAGTCCTCTGAAAATGATAATAGATATCCAAGTATGAATCACACCGTCAAATACCTAAGTAAATACGGCCAGTCTTAGTCTATAATTTAGGCTAAAGACTCAATGTATAAACTACAATAAATTGCTAGTTTATATATACTGTTATCACTTGTGTGGTGGTGTACGTGTTTAATGTATTTGAAATTGTTTGATGGCTCTTGGGAAAACGGATATACTTTCTTAATAAATATACTTATTTATTAGTCTAATTAACCCGTTTAATGTCCGAATATATTAAATATATCGATTCGATTCTTTAAGGCGTTTTATTATTCAACTTTTATAACAAATATAACCTTTAAGCTCTAGATATAACTCTTTAGTCCCCTATGTTTATAAAATAATAAACATTTTACACTTAAACCTTTAGTTTTGGATAATTACATAATTGTCCTTTAAGTTACAAAAATGAATTTAGGTCTTTATAGTTACTACGGTAGATATTAGTCATTACTACTGTATCATATTCGTTACTCCTGGTATAAAATATTGTCATTAGTACTGTAGTAAACCATAATGGTTACTACTGGTAGATATAGTCATTACTACTGGTAGCATATTAGTTGCTCCTGGTAGAATAATATTGTCATTAGTACTAGTAGTAATATAATGATTACTACTGGTAGATATAGTCATTACTGCTGGTAGCATATTAGTTACTTCTGGTAGAATAATATTGTCATTAGTACTGTAGTAATATAAATGGATACTCTGGTAAGATAATAAAGTTATCCGGGTAGTACAAATGCATTTCGATAAGCTTATTAAGTTTGCTAAGCTGTTGGCTTATTGATAAGCCGGAAGAGCTTATTTTGAGCTTATTGGGCTCAAGATGGCCAACAATCAATTACTGAAATTAGTACCAAGGCCCATTAAGGTTCGTATTGGTTTTTAAAGGGTAAAAGGGCCTATATAAGTTTCAATAAGCTCGTAGGTCACCTTAATAAGCTCGTAGAGCTTATTAATAAGCTACGGTCTCCACTGTTGGGCCTTTTGGGCCCGAGTGTGGGCTGCGTGGGTTAAACGAAGCCATTATTAGCCCGTTAGGTGTTCTAGTACCTCTTAAGACACCGTTAACAAGCTAGTATACCAAATGTGCGCTTATTTTGCTTGCATAGGGTCGTGTTCGCTACATGCACACGCTAGATAAGGCTGCCTACACATTCCTTAGTCTTCATGTCATGTTTACAAGAAAGTTCACGTATAGTGGTGTTCACACCTAAGCAACGCATTCCTAGCTTTAAGAACTTATGATTATAATGATAAAATGTTGCAAAAAGTTCTACAGTTAAAATCTCGTTCTTTAAAATCAAGTTACAAGGTCCTAATAGTTGTTGCTTTGAGTCCGTGATTCATCTTGAATCACGACTATGGAAAAAAGTTAATCAATGGTTAATTTGAAATGAGTACACACATACAAATCATATTCATGTTGGGAGTTAAAAGTTCACAAGTCATAAGTATGAGTGCTTAGCATTTAGACTTATATTGACAAATGATCTTGTTTAATTGCTTGGTTTGGAACTAGTGAAAAATCGGGGACGATGAATTTATCCGTCAGGACATCCGTAGATTATTCTATGGGCGTTTCTCATTCTATGATCCCAATGTTGATATAATAAAGGAAGTCAAACAGGAAGTCGAGAAAAGAAAAAGGAAAATCCAAAAATATTAGGGATAGTTAGTGTATGAATAAAAAATGGTGAAAACGGGACTTGTCGAAGCTTTTGATTCTTTAGTTTCCCTTGACGAACACTTTGCTACTTTTCAAAGTTATTAGTCGAGGGGGATTGAGATTCTTAGTTTTCGTAAATGTTTACTTCATAACATTGCGTGAGGACACGGCAATACCTTAGTATGGGGGATTTTGGTATGTGCTTAATTACACATACCTTTTACCTTTAAAAACGAGCTAAAATAACCAAAAACGGACTTAAAATGCCAAATATACGCTTGTTTTGCTAATTGTATTGTGCAGGAACGGATAACTAAGAAAAGGACGAAAAACAAAGCCAAAACGACAAAACCGGACTCGGAATGGAAAAGACTGTGAAAGACAAAGCCAAATCGAAGCCGAAAAGTCAATCAAGTCAAAAAGTCAACAGAAAAGTCAACTGGTCAAAGTCAAAGTCAACCCCGACAAATCCAAAAGTCAACATGTGAAGAAATATAAGTTTGAGGGTTAAAATTGCCAAACCCTAAACTTGTATTTATAAGAAGAAAAGAGAAAAAGAAAGACAAGGGGGAAAACTGCCATGGAAGCAAAGTTGTACTCCAAGGACTAAAACTGTCAAGTCCTTGAAGTTATAACACACCAAGGACGTGCGGTGCAATTGCACATATAACGTTTGGGGACTTAACTTGCCAAGTCCCCAAAGTTATATAACCTCAAGGACGAATTGTGCAAACACACTTAACACCCTGAGGGATCAAAGTTGCCCAATCCCCAAACCCGTACCCTGTCATCCCCAACCTTCGTACAAACTCAATTTTCCCGCCTAAAAATGTATTCCCCCCATAACCAGTCTTTACCCTTCGTTTTATCCTACAAACCCAACCAACCCCATGGACAATCATCCCCTAAACCTTCCCAGCTGTAAGATTGCCAACTTGGCAATCTCACAACTCCCTAAGCTCATTTCGACGACCAAGATGACCCAAG
>BQNB010208827.1:0-10379 GCA_026074375.1 Tanacetum coccineum
GGAGACTTTACAATCGGTACATCTCCAAGGATTAACTCAATCCGGAACTCAATTTCTCAGAGAGGTGGCAATCCTAATTGATCATCCGGAAATACCTCAGGAATATCTCTAACCACAACAATCTCTTCTTGTTTCTTATCGCTAGCCTTAACACTCATCAAAAGTCTCACTTTCTCTTTCGGTCTTTCTCCTAATACTCTAAGCACCTTGCCATCTAGTAGTGGTATCCTCACTACTTTCTTGCATGACAAATTATTCCAGCCTTATGATTAGACAACCAATCCATACCTAAAATCACATCAAAAACTCCCATGCCCGAAAGGTATCAAATCGATGTCAAAGACATGACCCTCGATTTCTAGTTTACAACCCTTAATAACCTTACCAATCTCTACTAGCTGCCCGCTAGCTATCTCAATCTCATATCTGAAACCTGATTCACTCGGCTCTATGCCTAACAGAGGTATAAAAGTAGCGGAAACAAAAATATAGTCGGCATCAAAATCAAATAAGGTAGTGGCAAAATGATTATTCAAAGTAAATGTACCCGTTACAATGTTCGAATCTTGGCGAGCTTCCTCTGCTCCCAACATGAATGCCCTACCCCTAGCTTGGTTCCCTTGGTTTCCACGACCCTGAACCCCATTATTAGCAGCAACTTGGTTTGGATGGTTTCCTCCTGGTCCTTGTGCCTTATTCAATCTAGGACAAGCTGACCTGACATGGTCGGTACTACCACACTCATAACATGCCTTAACAGTTAGGTTTCTAGCATTGACAAGATTCACATTCCTTGGCACGCCTCTACAATCCTTTGCCAAATGACCCAGGCGGTTACAGTGGAAGCATGTGCGACAAGGCCTTCTAGGTACATGGTAGGAGTTGCAGGTGGTACACTTGGGCCAAGTACCTATATTTTCTCTTCCTATAGAGTTTACGGTAGAAGTAAAAGCATTTCCAGTCCTACTCCTCTAATTATCATCCCTACCATTCTTATCCTTGCTAGGTTACCCACATTTCCTCTTTTCTTAACCTTCTTATTTGATCCATTTCTAACAGCCTCATCGGTCAGTGCACCAGAAATCTACAACTTCTAGACAAAGGAGCTAAACTCATGCCTCCTTGTCTCTCTTAACTCCCTTGACCGACCATGAGATCCAATGGGGTCTCGGGTCTTTCTTTTCATGTCGGGATCACTTAAAAGATCGTAAAACTCAACCGTAAAATACTCCCCAAAGTTACTTAGCATTTTATTCACTTTAAAAATACTTTTCCATTAACCTAGAGTATTTACACGACATATTTACACTTTAAACCCTTCAAAACTCATTTGGACATTAACGAACGTGTCAGAACTCATTTTTCGCATTTCTCAAAATTCAGGGGTCAAACCACTCAGAATACAAATAACATAATAATAAGATCCAAAAGGGATTATTAATCACAATAAACCACAATTCATCACAATACTCATAAAATCACCACAATTCTTATAAAAATCACCATCGTCAACACGATACAAAATCTGAATAAACTAACAAAGTCAAATAGTCAAAGGACAATATATGAAATATTATGAACACAAAAAGGGCAAGGGTTACATTCTACCCCCCTTAAAAGAATTTTGTCCCCGAATTCAACGTACTACATCACAAAACTAATGCTGGTACACCAATTTCACATTTCACAACATTGCATTGGAGTGAAGTAAATAATCACAAAACACATAATCATTCTGATCTTCACGTTCCCATGTGAAGTCAGGGCCCACTTTATATTCCATCTAACCTTGACGATGCAATCCTACTACGCTTCAACTTCTTAAACTTCCTTTCAAAATCCACAGGAATCTTCTTACCAAAATCAACATTAGCATCAACCAAATCTCATCCAAAGGCACTTGGATTGTCGGATCAGCCAAACACTTCTTAAGGTTCGACACCTGGAACGTGTCATAAACACCGTCTAATTCCTCAGGAAAATCTAACCGATAGGCCACAGGTCCTACCTTTTTGATAATCTCAAAATGTCCAACAAATCTAGGTGCTAACTTCCCTTTCTTCCCAAAGCGTATCACACCTTTCCAAGGTGATACTTTGAGCAAGACATAGTCACCTACGCTAAACTCTAGAGGCTTCCTCCTCTTATCATCATAACTATTCCTGACAGAATAGCTAGCTCACTGCGCAGCCTTAAGTCTATCCTTAATCTGCGAGATCTTCTTAGTAGTTTCTTACACTAACTCAGGTCCTATCAACCGACCTTCTCCAATCTCAACCTACATAATTTTTGAACGACACTTTCCACCATACAATGCCTTAAACAACGCACATCTCACACTAACATGATAACTATTGTTATACGAAAACTCAACCAACAGAAGATGAACATCCCAACTTCCTCCGAAGTCAAGGACGCACGCTTTAAGCATGCCTTCCAAAGTCTGAATAGTACGCTTACTCTGACCATTGGTCTGAGGATGATAAGCCGTACTCATGTCAAAACGAGTCCCTAATGCCTCTTGCATTAAATGCCAAGACCTTGATGTGAAACGACTATCACGATCTGATATAATCGAGATCGGCACATCATGTCTAGCAACTATCTTATTCAAATACAATCTAGCCAACCTTTCCATCTTATAATCCTCACGCATAGGAAGAAAAATGAGGCAACTTAGTCAATTGGTCCCACAATTACCGCAGATTGTGGCATGAGCCACTACTAGTCCTATGGCAAACTTAGTCACAAAAATCTATAGCTATCCCTTCCCATTTCCATACGAGAATCTTAGGTTGCTGGAGCAAGCCAAATGGCCTTTGATGCTCAGCCTTAACCTTTAAATAAGTCAAACACCTACTAACATACTCATCTATATCCTTTTTCATTCCAGGCCACCAATACATATCTCTCAAATCATAATACATCTTATCACTCCTGGGTGTACAAAGTACTTCGACTTATAGGCTTCATCCATTATCATATGTTCTTACCTCACACCCCTTCAAGGTACCCATATTCGATCTAGGTAGTACATGGTTCCATTACTTCTCTGTTCTATCATCTCATCCAAACCTTTCTACAATCCTGCAGACTCATCCACAGCCTCCTTCTGAGCTACCAGTATCCTATCCTTGATACTCGACTGAAGGGTCATATTTATAGCTCTAACTCTCTTAGGCTTTACTCTTTCCTTCCTACTTAGGGCATCAGCCACCACATTCGCCTTACCAGGATGGTAGCGAATTTCACGGTCATAAACACTAAACAATTCTATCCAGCGACGCTGTCGCATATTAAACTCTTTATGACTAAAGATATGCTAAAGACTCTTATGATCCGTATAGATGACACTCTTTATCCCATACATATAATGTCTCCAGATCTTAAGTGCAAACACAACTACACCTAACTCCAAATCATGGGTAGTATAATTTTCCTTATGAATTTTCAACTACCTAGACGCATAGGCTATCACTTGTACCTCATGTTATTAACAACATGCCTAGTTCCTAATCCCCAGATTGTATCAACAAAATACCACAAAGTCTTCAGTTTATCAGGGAGGAGCTAGAACGAGGCGCATTTCTACAACTAATCCTTTAAGTTTGAAATGCCAATTCAGTTCCTCATCCAATCGAGACGTCTTACAACTTCTGAGTCACGATGAAACAGACTTAGCTATCTCAAAGTTCTCAATGAAACCTAACATTAATATCCAGCCAATCCTAAGAAGGAACGAACCTCAGTCGGAGTTCTAGGGGCTTTCCAATTCTTAACAGCTTCAATCTTAACTAGGGTCTACATGAATCTCATTACCATTTATCACATGTCCCAAGAAACTGCACTTCTCTTAGCCAGAATTCACACTTAGAAAACTTAGCATACAATTTTACTCCTTTTTGTAGCATTCCCAAGACTATCCTTAGTGTTTTCTACATGCTCCACTTGAGCTTAGAGTAATTTAAAAAATCGTCTATAAGACACTATCAAAATTATCAATGATAAGGCCTACAAACTCTATTCATCAAATCTATAAATACCGCTGGTGCGTTAGTCAGGCCAAAGGGCATTACAATGAACTCGAAATGTCCATAACGAGTTCTAAATGTAGTCTTTGGAATGTCATCCTCATGCACTCTCAGCTGATGGTATCCAGACCTAAGATTTATCTTCGAGAAAAACTACGACCCTTACAGTTGGTCAAATAGATCATCAATTCTAGGAAGCAGATAATGGTTCTTAATAGTCAACTTGTTCAATTCTCGATAATCAATGCACATCCTAAAAGAACCATCCTTTTTTTAACAAACAATATCGGCGCCCCCAAGGCGACGAACTTGGTCGAAATGGAAACCGTTTGTCTTAGAGTATCTTAGTTTCCAGACAACTCCTCCATTTCAGAAGGTGCCAAACGATAGGGAGACTTGGCTACCGGCATTGCTTCAGGGATTAACTCAATCTGAAACTCAATTTCCCGAAAAGAAAGGCTGTAATCAGATAGAACCAGTCCCGGGAATATCCTCAGGAAATCTCTAAACCACAACATCTCTTCTTGTTTTGTATCACTAGCCTTAGCACATCACAATAAATCCCCGCTTTCCTCTTTCGTTCTCTCTAACTACTCAACACCTTGCCATCCGGTAATGGTATCCTCACTACCTTCTCATGGCAAATTATTTCAGCTTTATAATTAGACAACCAGTCCATACCTATAATTAAATCAAAACTCCCATGTCCAAAAGGTTTTAATCATGTCAAAGACATGACCCTCAATTTCTAGTTTCAACTTTATAACCTTATTCAGATCTCCACTACCCCTAATTAAACTGCCCGCTAGCTATCTCAATCTCATATCTGAAACCTAAGTCCTGGCTCTAAGCTAACAGTGGTATGACAATAGTAGAAACAAAACTAAGTCGGCACCAGAGTCAAATAAGGGTAGATTGGAAGAAATGATCGGTTAAGTAAACTGACCCGTCCACAATGTTAGGATCAGGTCGAGCTTGCCTCTGTTCTAAACAATGATGCCCTACCACCAAGCGCGGTTCCCTTGGTTTTCCACGACCTTAGACCCCTGTTATTATCAGCAACTTGATTTGGATGATTTTTCCTCCCAGTTCTTGTTCTTTATTTAATCTAGTCAAAGGCGGGACCTGACATGGTCTTACTATAATACCACACTCATAAACATGCTCAACAGTTTGGTTCCTAGCATTGAGGGAATGCACATCCTCGTCACGACCTAGCTACGAATCCTTTGCCAAATGACCCAGGCGTGTACAGTTGAAGCAAGTGCGACAAGCCCTCTAGTGGCATGGTAGGGGAGTTGCAGATGGACAGCTTTGGTCCCAAGTACCCATGAGCTCAGCGGTCTTTATATACTCTCGATGTGTGATAGTCTAGGCGCAAAGAGTGGGATGGCGAGTGATACGCGATCCAGTTAGCCACACATTCTGGAACCTATCTTATTGACTCGGCGCGACGCTTACGCACACACACACTGGAGTACATCCTTTGCTACTTTATCCCCTATGTTTCTCGCAGGGATATTAGGAGTGTTTACAATCTAAGGGGGTAATATATAAATTATATCAATAGCCCATCGGTCAGTGCACCAAAGACTACACTGCCTTCTCTTAGTCTATGGCTCCGTTGTCTGCCACCATCCCATGTATCAACGGGATGTCTACAAGAGGGCAATCGGATTTGTAGACAAGTCCAACCACATACGTCATAATCATCTGCTATTGAGGTTACCAAATGCCGGGACTAACCTCGAGCCAAATTCTTGAAACCTATCAGTTATAACCAGGCATAGCCAGCCCGACCATTGCGTGATGCCACAATTTAGATACTAAACTTTTGCATCTCCTGACAGCATAAAACTCTGGTAATCATCAAAAACTTAAAGACATTCTCATGACATACATAACACAACTTCCAGCTTAGCGTGTATATCCTAAGTTCCACCACGTTAAAGCCTTACCCACAAATGAACCAGCAGTGTATTTCACTTTTTGGTCATTACTACAACCACTCATATCCTGTACGTTCTCCATTTTCTCGATCCAACAAGTAAGAACTACAACACCTCCCTTACCATCATATTCCTTAGGGTTACAAGCTAAGAACTCCTTATATGAACAACCTACCTGGTTGCCATTTACTAACACATTCCCAATGTTCTCCTGAACGTTCTCATTAACCACATTACCATTCTGATTTCCAACATTTTCTCGGTTACTAACCTGAGCTAGTGTGGCGGGTATAAGGTTCTGCAATTGTTAGTCAATGATCGTTGAGAAGTTGGGTGCACCCCCATTGGCTCCCTCTACATTCCCATTGACTCCCTCTACACCCCCATTAGCTCCCAAACCCTGGTCATTTCCTTGACCATTCAAATCCTCAACACGCTCATCATTACCTTCTCTAGGTCTTCTACCCCTTCCACCTCTACCAACCCGTACACCCGTTCCTTCTCCTAGTGATTCGGCAGCAGGCCGACCAGCACTTTGGGTCCTCATCCTTGGAGGCATTATCTATACGAGGGAGAACATGGGAAACGTTAGGTAAGTGGGAAGACTCGCATATATATATATATATAATATCTTACTGTATATAACCAGATATACACATAACTCCATCCTACGGGCGTCAACATTGATGTTGTGTGAACAACATTGAACAAGTATGAGTGAGTTTGAACGCTTATAACTAAGTGGCCATCCGTACTTATATTCGCACCCTTTCCGAGTCATATTCAATATTAAGGTCACACATTTCAATGACTGATATAACTAAAGCACCAACCGGCGAACACACAAAGCACACAGAAGCGAAACACCACGCATATAGATCCTATACGCAACTAAACGATGGATCTTATGTTATAGTCTAGGCCAATCCACCCTATTCTCGATATCTTGCTCTGAACCAATCTGTCAGCACCCCACAATGGCGAAACTCAAAATCAACCATAATGTATCAATCTACCAAAGATACAAAATAGAGAAAACTACATTGCATAAACTTCAGTGCTATGAAGGCCATCAACCTAGAACAACCTCGAGTGATGTCCCAAATCGTAACTAAAAATCCCATAATCCTCTACAATTATTCAAATGCCCTCACATGGTCCAATAATCCAAAGACTTAATCCAAAACATCCAAATACTATAGCCAAATAAACCAAACAAGCAAGACTTTACATGAAATTCCACTAGGGATACTTCTAAGTCCGCTATCACAATCACCAAACTATTCTTCTTTCACTTTACCTAAAAATGATACTCGAAAACATCAACAATAATGTTGGTAAGCTCGTAGTATGACCTAAACCAAAGTTGTGCCATATATCAACAGTGGACAATAGGTGCTATATGACAGTGAATATATGCAAAACAACCTTAGCATCAACAGCAAAGTCAATAACCAATATGTTCACTTACGCACCTAAAGAGCCTACCAGCTGGAGCACTAAAATTAGAACAGGACCACACATAAACCTGGGTAGGCATACCCATCCACTCTAATAATCACACAAACACTGGGTAGGCGTACCTATCCAATCCAAACAATCATACAAATACTGGAATAGGCGTACCCCTCCGATCTAAACAATCATTCAGCACATAGTATTCACATAGCAGTCATAAGCACGTAACTTATCCCAAAAACAAAACTACATTTCACACATTTTACACATTTCAATTCAAAACATTTCCAAACATATTTGAGTATCATTTTCACCCAACAGAAAAACAGTAAAAAGTAGGGGCTACGAGAACTCACCTCAAGCAAGTCTTTAGCAAACAAATCTCAATCACATAATTAAATGCAACGACGCCTGCACATGACCTAGTCCAGTTAATGTCCCAATTTAATCATCCAATTCCAAAACAATCTTCACGTTTGATGCATAGAGTTTAGACGCGTTGTACAATTTCCCAAAATGATTTAGTGTTGATGCTTGACGACATAAACCCAACCATCATACAATCTCATTACCGATAATACATACTTATACTATTAAGCAAAAAATGATATAAGGTATATAAGTAAATATTGTAATTAAATAAATATAAATATATCTCGACATTAAATTCGTAACCTTAGTCACTTCTAAATCTATCATAATACGGTTTGAAAATGAAACGTTTAACTCATAATACCACATCCGAGAAGTTTCGAGTCAAATTATATTTTCTTCTTTTGAGAATTTATAAATAAATAACATAAATAATAATATTTATTATTTACAAAATATCAAAAAACATGGTGTTTTAGGAAAATTTTCTAATATAAAACTTTTTTTAACAAATGTTGACATACCGTACCTTAAACGACGTTTCCAAGTTTCAACTTATCAAAATTCGACACTTTTAGACAAAATTCCAAAATTTCAATCTTTAACGTTTACTAAAACGTTTTTCCCAAAATATCATTCAATATCATTTCGTAAATACATTTCCACTTTCAAAAGTCCGACAAAACTCTCACAACGACTAAATATCGCTTATTGGGCCTTAAGGCCCAACAAGGGCCCATTAGGATATTTTTAAGTCCAAAATACGATCCAAGTCCAAAACCAAGGTCCATTTACATATATAAGTATATACTTATATGCAAAAATTAATCCGGACCACAATAAGCTCTCATATTAATCCACGACTTAAATAGGCTTATTGGACCGTGAATCCAATAGCTCAAAAATACGTATATTAAGCTTGAAAATACGCTAATAAGCTACGTATCGCATTTGGTTACTACCATTAGCCTAAAAAATAGTCCACGAACATACGCCATAACACAAAATAATCAAAAATTACTTCCTTAGTGATCTTGATGAAAGATATGGTCTATAAGCCGAAAATAAGCCACAAAATGCTTAAAAATAAGCCCACAAATAAGCTATACAAGCTATTATCAAAAATAAGCTATCTAGCAACATATATTATTTAACCATCATGACCACAACATCAAACTACAAAATCCCTCTTTTTCCTTTTTATATTACACGAACCAAACACACCCTTTTTTAGCATTTCGCTTCTAAAAATCAATTTTCACGACGATCAACTTGTACAACTACATAGTTTGCATCAAAATCAACCCAAAAGGACAAACAAAATTTAAATTTGAAAACTTACAAGAAAATCTTCAAATTTGTAGATTTCGACAAGAACCGGACAACCCAAACGTTGTTTAAATGAATACCCAAACACTAGAATCATCCCCAAATATTTATGTCTTCATGTTTTCTTGATCAAACTTCAAAATTTTATGAGTTTGTGTGTTGTTGTAGGTGTGGACGAACACACACACACACTATTATGTGTTTTTTTTGGAAATGAAAGTGTTTTATTTTTTGAAATGAAAAAGGAGAATGAATGGAAAAGTCTAGTGGTGGGAATATAAATGTATAACTTCTAGAAAAAGGAGCTAAAATCATGCGTCCTTGTCCCTCTTGACTCACTTGACCGGCCATGGGATCCTATGGGGTCTCGGGTCTTTCTTTTCGTGTCGAGATCACTTAAAAGCTCGTAAAACTTGATCGTAAAATTTTCTCCAAAGTTACTTAGCATTTCTATTCACTTAAAAAATACTTTTCCATTAACCTAGAGTATTTACACGACATATTTACACTTTAAACCCTTCAAAACTCATTTGGACATTAACGGACGTGTCGGGACTCATTTTTCAGCATTTCTCAAAATTCACGGGTCAAACCACCCGGAATACGAATAACATAGTAATATTCTCTAAAAGAAGAATATTATTCACAAATAACCATAAATTACCATAATTCTCATAAAATCATCACCGTCAACACGGTACAAAATCTGAATAAACTGACAAACGTCAAATAGTCAAAGGACTAAAAATGAAATATTCAGAACACCAAAAAGGGCAAAGGTTACATTCTACCCCCTTAAAAGAATTTCGTCCCCGAAATTCAGCTACTAACATCACTAAACAAATGCGGGTACTTCAATTTCATATGATCCTCACGTTCCCGCGTGAATTCAGAACTACGTTTCGAATTCCACCAAACCTTGGCGATGGAAATCCTACTACGCTTTAGCTTCTTAAACTCTCTTTCTAAAATTTCCACATGCTCTTCCACAAAATTCAACTTATCATCAACTCGGATCTCATCCAAAGGCACTTGCAGTGTTGGATCAGCCAAACACTTCTTGAGGTTCGACATGTGGAACGTGTCATGACCACCATTCAATTCCTCAGGTAAGTCTAACTGATAGGCCACGGGGCCTAATTTCTCAACAATCTCAAAAGGTCCAACAAATCTAGGTGCTAGTTTCCCTTTCTTCCCAAAGCGTACTACACCTTTCCAAGGCGACACTTTGAGCAAGACA
>BQNB010208829.1:0-10379 GCA_026074375.1 Tanacetum coccineum
TCTCTAGTAGCTTATAAACTCTTGAAAGACCCTTGAAATCAAAAAACCAATACTTCAAACTACCTTAGATGTTCTTAGAAATGAACCTAGTATACTTGGATCTTGTAAGAAATCAAAGATATAGAAATCCTAAAAGGGTGTTGGTTTGCCATGAGCTAGGAGAGAAAATGAAGAGGAGAAACAAATTTTTTAAGTGAAGTAAAATGTATGAATGACCTAGGTGTGAGATAATGTGGTATTTATAGGTGAAATTTTAGGGTTTTGAGGACCACATTTGACTCAAGCACACCAAGGGTGTGTGCCCTTGGGTTCGGCCGAGCATAGGGAAAAAGGGGAAGGACCAAACATTTTTGACTAGCTAAGGTTCAAGCCATGGGTCTTGTTTTTGAATTTCAAGTCAAAGGGTGGATAAGTGATCACATGTATGACATACATAAGGTCTTGTGCATGGTAGTGACTCCATGAGAAGTCACTATCTTCCTCTTACACACATGCATAATAAAGAGACATTTGGTCGTGTAGTTTGTATATACACAAAAAAACGTGTGTGTGTGTGTATCCAAAGGGAAAATGTAGACGTCTAGTTGGTGTTTGTAGCCTCAAGGATCTTTGATCCCTGTTACAGGTGGTAACCGTTCTATACTGATCATATAGAATTGGGGCTTGGAGTGATGGAAACATATAATAATAAAACGTTGTTCAATAACAATTGTCTTCATTATATTTTGCTGCATAACTGTTATCATTGTTATTATTTATCCTAGATATAAGATCTAAACAATCTGAGCTTACAACGATTCTTTAGACTTCACAATTATTGTTGGGAATTAAACTCATTAGACTTAGTACTGCCAAGTTAAAATGTTAGTACTGCTTAATTCATAACTGGCAGTATAAACCAGTTAGTACTGCTAGAAGGATGTTAATACTGCTAGGTATAAATTAGTACTGCTAGTACTAACTTAACACTGCTAAAGGGATTTATACTGCTGATAAAGATTGAAGACTAAATAAAGATAAAGACGTGTGAAGAGATGTAAAGACGTGTTAAAAGATATGTATTAGTTATCTTGTGTATATTCTATATACTTAGAAAGATATGCATATAAGCTTAATGTTTTATAAGATTCATAGTTATCTTGTAAAGGACTCCTTGGTGTATAAAAGGAGATCCTAGGTTATCACATCATATCAGTCTTTCATAGTATCCATAGCTTCAAGGTTGTAAAACCCTAACACTATCAAAGAGTGTTCGTATTAATATATTGGAGCTTATTGTTTTGGTTATATTTTTTGTTTGTCAAACATACATTGCTGTTATTCTTCTTAGTGGTATAAACTAGATTTCACATAGTTTATATCATATACTCAAAGTTTCATTCTTAGTACCTTTGGATTTATTCAAGGATACTAAACCTTACATTAAGCTAAGGAGTTAAAGATCTATTCAATGGGATCAACAAGTGGTATCAGAGCTTGTTGTGAAGCTTTGAATAAGAAGAAACAAACAATATATACTAGATCTATTTTTTAATGATAAGATGGAGGCAGGAACTACTTCTACAAATCTGACTGTAAAACTTCATATCCTCAACCCAGGGGATTATGATCTCTGGTTAATGAGGATAGAACAATACTTTCTCATGACTGATTACTCCCTCTGGGAAGTAATTCTGAATGGTAACAAAGCGCTAAAAAGAAAAGTTGGAGAAATTGAGCAGGAATATGAACCTACTACTATAGAAGAAAAATATGACAGGAAGAATGAGATAAAAGCTAGAGAAACTCTGTTGATGGCACTCCCAAATAAAGATCAACTAAAGTTCCATTCATATAAGGATGCAAAATTGCTCATGGAAGCCACAGAGAAGAGGTATAGAGGAAACAAGGAATCCAAGAAAGTTCAGAGGACACTACTCAAGCAACAATATGAGAACTTTGCAGGATCAAGTTCAGAAACAATAGATCAAACTTTTGATAGGTTGTAAAAACTTATTAGTCAGTTGGAGATCGAAGGTGAAACAATTTCTCAAGAGGACATGAACTTAAAACTGTTGAGAAGTCTTCCATCTAAATGGAAGACTCATGCTTTAATCTAGAGGAACAAAGTGGAAATTGAAACCATCAGTTTGGATGACTTGTACAACAACTTAAAGATATATGAACTTGAACTTATAGGATCAAGTACAAGCCAAAATCCACAAAATGTGGCTTTTGTGTCCTCCAACAACACTAACTGCAATAGCAACAGCAACACAAATGAAGCAGATAATACTGCTTATGGAGTTAGTACTGCTCATACTCAAAGTAATCCTACAATTAGAGATAACCTTAGTGATGCTGTGATCTGATCTGTGCTTTCCTAGCTAGTCAGCCCAATTCTCCTCAAATGTCATAAGAGGATTGTTTGATCCTACTTTAGATAGATCTTTACTGCCTGTTAAGGATGGTGATTAACGTATGTAATCACAAGCTAATCACAAGAGAGACTCTTGCTTAAGAAAGATAATGTATATGCGGAATATAGACACAACTAATAAGAAGAACAGGACTAATAAAACTAAAAGATCCTTCTATGGATTTCTATTAATTAACAAGGAGAAATGTGTTTTCTGGATCTGTCCATTTCCCTAAGCTGTAGGTTCTCTTTATATCTGTAATACTTAGTTTCTACTAGTAGGTATGTAGTTCTTGCTTAGCAGTCTCAGCAATAGCATTTATTCTTTCAGAATATTTTAGCAGATTAGTTGTATTTTCTAGTTCAATAGACAACACCCTAATCTTGTCTTCAAGTGTCAACTGATTTTTCTGAAGAACTCTCTTTTTTGTTTTCTGAAGAACTCTCTTTTTTCTTGTCTTCAGCATAGACTTTCTCATCTTCTTGGATTCAGCATTTCCACCAAACCTAGCTTTGACTGCATTCCATATATCCCTAGCATCATCCATATAATGGAAATCAGCCACATGATCATCAGGAATAGATTGAAGCAAGGTAGTTCTTGCCTTTGATTCCCTCTGAACAGCAATGTGTTCATCTGCAGTCGTTGGGGGAAGAATAATAACCCTTCCATCACGATCTCTTCTAGTCCTCTTCAAGCTGTTGCCATTTTGAATCACCTTCCAGATATTCATATCATTGTTTGTGATCCAGTATTCCATCTTCATAGCCCAGACCTCATACTCATCCTTCTTCAAATAAGGAAACTTTGCATTGTTGTTCGAGACAGTGGTGATGATTTGAGGTTGAATGTTTTGCTGTTGTTGTGGTTGAGCATTGTCATTATTAATATCAGAAGTATCATCATCATGATCAGACATCTTGAAAAGGTTGTGGTAGGGATATTGGATGTTTCTGGATGTGTTTAAGGTTCTAAGAGTCTAGATCTACGTGTTCTTCTTATCCAAAGACTCTTAACAATCTCTGATACCACTCAATGGATCCCACTCTAGATAGATCTTTACTGCCTGTTAAGGATGGTGATTAACCTATGTAATCACAAGCTAATCACAAGAGAGACTCTTGCTAAACAAAGCTAATGTCTATGCGGAAATTAGACAAAGCCTATAAGAAGAACAAGACTATTAAACTAAAAGATCCTTCTATGGATTTCTATTAATTAACAAGGAGAATTATGTTTTTTTCGGATGTGGGTTGGGTTTCTTATATACTACTGAAACCCTAACCGCCTGTTACACAAAACGCGTCAAAGAGATATGCACTATCATTTCCTAAGATAGCTCAAGCATATCCTTATCACTAACTAACTATACTACTAACCCGGACCAAATATAATACTACCAAGACTAACTATTGTTCTACCAGCAGGAACCATATTTGGTCTGCCAGCACTAACTATGAAGTTATCCTTACCAGTAGGAACTACATACCTACCAGTAGGAACTTATACTCTACCAGTAGGAACTACATACCTACTAGTAGTAACTAACTATTACAATATTCCTAACAAAACGAAATAAAGCAATAAACACCAAATTGTTGTTTCAAACATCATCAAGAACACTAAAATATGTACTTTAAACTTTGAAATAAGCAATTGAACTTTAAAACAACATAATCTAAAATTTTAAATTTACTGAATTCTAATAAGACAGTCGGTATATAAGAGACCTAATTAACTTTATAATAACATAAAAAGCATAACTATCACTCTCACCATTCAAATGAGCAACGAATCAATCACTCTTATCAATTTAGGAACTCGGTTTCTTGACCGGAGATGGGTTTCTGGTGGTGGTGGTTTGTTATGGTCGATGGTTTGTGATGGTTTGTTAGGGATAGATAGAATAGAATAAAAAGATGTGCAGGAGCCCCTTTTTTTAAAACAATTACATTTTTAGTCCACAATTATAAAAAATTTGCATTCAAACCTATGTGTATTTTTAAGTTTTTTGTGTATGCGAGTAAAAAAACGTTTTTAGAACTATATAAGGCAAATTAAGAAATATTTAGGTTTAATTATTTTTCAGTTATCCAAATAATAAAATTTAATTAAAAAAAATTACTAATTAAGGTATGATTGATTTTTTTTGAAATACGAATATCCCACTTGACGTTTTTTTTACTAAGTAAAAGATTAGCTATAACTAATTTATATTGCTAAGCAAGGTGAATGTCATTTGCTACGTAAAATGTATCATACTAATCTTGATTACAACTCTACATTGTCACCATTGACAAACAATTATCGCTAGTATGTTCACAAAAAAACTCATCAAGAGGCAAACAGAATACTAACAACGATAAATGCTATTGACAATTGCCAATATGTACCTACCAGTCTACCACGAGCGATCCTGCAACTCTCGCCCCTAATTGAAATGGCATAAACCAAACGATCAACTGCTATTTCCTTTTTTATAGGTCACACAGTGTTTCCCTGCAATCTCGTACATATTTGGCCAGCTAGTCCCCGAGGCTAATTTACAAAACACATCCTCCACATAAATAATAACTTCTGATATTTAGCAAATGTGATCTTGAAAAGCTATAGTAGTTGATAGTCTCTATAGGATTCAAATATATTGATATTATAAAACCAGGTCGAATCCCTTAACCACTAACCGAACCTTGAAATTTCTACAATGAAAACGACCAATTGAACCCATGAAGCCATCACAACCCCAAATAATCATGGGGCAGGCTTAAAGAAATCAACATGGTATGGACCATGGATGGTGCTAAGTGAAGCTTTCCGATTTTTTTGGACCATGGATCGATTTGATCTTTTACTGGAGTCTAAGTCTAAGAATCGTTCTATCATAAAAAATTTCGAGGTAGCCCATTACCCCAAAAATATCATTCTATCATATATTTCTAAAGCAACCATTTACACAAACAGATTTAGGAGATACACGGAGTGAATAAGTCTGATTACATAGAGCACACAAGATAACTTTTACCAAAAAAGCAAAACATTTTGTAGGATGTTCTTTTAGTTGGTGTTTTTGTACATAAAAGAAGTCAAAATATGAATCACAATAAGTGAAGCAATTTGGGATCTTTTAGATTCTGAACAACATTAGCAATTTTTAGGACCACACAAGATGCTTTCCTATGACCAGTTTTAGGTAGCAAACACTCACAATGTTCAGCTGAAAAGGGAAGGAAACATCATGCCAAAAGGTTCTTTTTTAGCCTCGCAAAATTCGATTTGCTGATTAAAGTTTACCAACTGGATAGATGGTCAGGGGTAGGAATCTTGCAAAAGATGTGGTCATGGGTAGGAATCTTATAAGAACTAGATGTGGCAAAATAGGCAGTCTAGTTGGGTTAGGTAACGGGTTAAAATGGGCTCATATAAAAAGCGTGTATTTGGTGTGGTTATAGTTTGGCAGACCCAAAAGCATACCATCTGTTAGAACTTTATTTGTAACTATACTTTTTTTAATGAAAATGTGAATTATATTACCATCAAATAGAATAGTTACAATACAAAAGAGTTAAACAAGCTTAAAACCCTTATATAACAAACTGGAATGCAATACACTTGAAAAAACAAATACAACTTCACTATTCTACACATTTTCATCCTTCAGCCCACTACATTTCCCAATCAGATACATTAACTACAACCATCCCAAAGCAGGATACTAGCAACTAAGGAACCTATTAGGCCTCATGGACTCGAAGATCAAAAAAACAGCGACTACATTTCCCCTTGAAGACAAAGAAATAGACTTAAAACTGCAGCACAACCTCACAGAAAGTCTATTCCCAAGACATCCAAGGAAGGCATCATCAATATGACAAACCACAAGGACCAAAAATGTACTTAACTCTTTCCTTTATGAAGGCATTACATAACTACTCTGCAGCTCCCCTCACAGAATAGGTAGGCAATGGCATCCATAGAAGGCATCATCCCATACAACTTGAGATCCAACCATCTCTATAACTCCCATACTACACTCAATCCCAAATACCCCTATAACAACTACTCTCTATACTTAAATTGCACATTCCACAAATCTGCAACTTTTACAGTATTAGCAGACTTTTTCACACTCAAGCTCATTAAATGCGGCCTAATGTTCTCCATGATATGTTGTAAAACTGTTTGATAGGAATTTTTATCTGAGTAAAAATCCTATCATTCCTCTCTTTCCAAACATAGTATACACATGCAGCTAAACCAATTCTTCTTAGAACACTTCAAATAGAATTGGAGCATTTGAAATTACCCATTGCCTGGACTATTTGATCCCATTCATTTGTAGCATTAGCAGCTTTCATTTTCCTCTTAGCAGCATCCCAAATTGGAGCAGAAAATTCACATTTAAAGATTATGAGAATCATTACTTTTACTGCATAAAGGACAAACTAGATTCTCCATACCCCATTTCATAATCCTATCTTGAGTTTCCATTCTTCCCTTAATGGCCAACCACATAATGAATGCATACCTTGGATTACATTGAGGAAACCAAACACATTTCCACTAATTAACACAAGGTAACTCATCTTTCAAATCCTTCCAAGCTTCATTAACAAAGAACACCATTCTTTTCACACTTTTGCTCTTCCATTTAACCATATCAGATCTTCTAGTATGGAGAGAAGAGACATCAACCTGATTTAAGATGGGGAATTGATTTTGCCATTCAGAAGGCCATATCCATCTATTATCCTTTATCATATCTTTCACAGTACATGCATTACTTAGTCTAGCATCATACAGACTTCTACTATTGATAACTTTTGATAGAGGACCAACCACATTCCAATTGTCACGCCACATAGAAGTCTTGGAATCATCTCCCAGAACATTAACAATATAAGGCCTTACCTTGTCCCTCATATCAAACAAAGCTTTCCATGTACCACTATCATTATATTCTGCACTTACTTCCCATAAACTTTTCCCTTTTAACTTTACTCTATTTACCCACTTCACCCATAGGCCTTCCTGATTTGACACCAATTTCCAGATATGTTTGATAAGAAGCACTTCATTCCATTTATCAAGTAGTTTTAAGCCAAGTCTACTTTTACTTTTGGGACAGCAAATCACAGACCGTGCAACTTTAGCCTTTCCTTTATAACATTTTCCTTGGTTTCATAAGAAGCTTTTTAGAAGACTGTTAATTTCCTTCACTGTAGCCTTTGGTATCATGATCACACAAGCCCAGTAAGATTGCATAACAGAGAGGACAGAAGCAATTAATTGAATCTTGTCAGCATATGAGAGAACCTTGTTCTTCCAATAATTTACTTTGTTTCTGACCCTATCCACAAGAATTTTGCAATCATTGATGCCAACCTTTTTAGATAATATAGGAATACCAAGATATTTGACAGGCAATTTTCCAATCTTAAAAGGTAAATATCCAAAATCCTCAGTTTGTCTCCAGCATCAACACTACCAAAGAAAATAGTGATTTTCCCCATGTTTGGTTTTAGACCAGAAGAATCACTAAATTCATTTAGAGCATCCTTTATTATAGAAACTGAAACATGATCATCATGGCTCATAAATAATAAGTCATCTGTAAATGACAAATGGGTAATTCTGAGCTCCTTGCAACCTTTATGGAATTTGAAGTTAGGATTTTGCATAATTTTCCTTGACAACATGAGGGATAAAACTTCCGTATCATTGTAAATAGATATGGGGAGATAGTATCTCCTTGTCTAAGACCACTACCACTTTTAAAGAAACCATATCTTTCACCATTTAGACAAATAGTAAAGGATGCAGTAGATACACATGTCATGATCCACTTTACCATTTTCTCATGGAAACCAAATTGATTCAGAATATTCTCAAGAAAACCCCAGTTTACATTATCATAAGCCTTGGCTATGTCAACTTTCAAAGCACACCTTTTTGGGCCATTCTTACAATTATAACCTTTGAGTAACTCTTGAGATAATAGAAGATTATCTTGATTTAATCTTCCAGGGACAAAGGCACTTTGGTTTTGATTAACAAGTTTGTTTAAGCCAGGCTTGATTCTATTAGTTAGGATCTTGCTTATGCACTTGTATAAGACATTACAACAAACTATAGGTCTGAATTCAGAGATTTTAGAAGGCTGAGTGACTTTAGGAACAAGAGAAATTAGAGTAGCATTAACCTCTCCAAGTAGTTTACCATTGTTAAAAAAATCTCTCACAGCACTGCAAACATCCTTTCCAATAATCTTCCAAGAGTTCTTAAAGAATGCAAAGGTAAAACCATCTGGTCTAGGGGCTTTAGCATCTCTAATATCAAACACAACATTTTTGATTTCTAAATCAGTAACCTCACTGATCATTTCCATACCTTTATTTTCCTCCAATTTATTACTAAACATGCTCTTAGCATCAAAGATTGGGTTGACATTATCCACAGTTCCAAGAAAACTCTAAAAATGCTTAACAAACTCAATAGCAACCTTAGTACCCTCAAATCTCATGCCTTCCTCATTACAGATACTAGTTACTCTGTTGCTTGCCTTATACTTTTTATCACTTTATGAAAAAAAAATTGTTTTTATCTCCATTCTTCAACCAATCAATCTTTGCTCTTTGAAAAAGAAGTTTCTCTTCCTCAATGACAGCTTCCATGTACTTTGCCAAACACTCAGCTTCTTTCCTCTTCAAATCAGAATCATGGGGAAATTTTTCCATTTAAATTTGGGACATCTTCAATTCTTCTTTTATTTGATAACATTCTCACATAAGTTCCCATTTTTCCAGTTAAGCTTGTTCATGGGACTTTTTGAGGCTTTTAGCTTTTTAACAACTCTGAACATATTGCATCCATTAACTTCTAAGTCTCGTCCTTTCTTGACAGTAGAATTAAAATTCTATTTATCCACAATGTAATTGGCAAATCTGAAAGCTTTGAATTTCTTTGGAATACTACTTGGAAAACTAATCATAGCAGCACTGTGGTCCGAGGTCATAAAAGGAAGAAAATTACCATGAGCCATTCCAAACATAGAGGTGAATCCCTCATTTATCATGATTCTATCAAGTTTCTTCATAATACTTGAACTAACCTTTTTTGGGGAGATTTAATCCAAGTATAAAACATGTCATAACTACAAATGTCTTCCACCTCAATTTCATTAACACAGTCCTTGAACTCTTGCATATCACTTGTCATATTTGATCCACTAGCAGAATGTTCCTCAACTTTTAAAGTAACATTAAAATGACCAGCTAGCATCCATGGATGATCATTAATAATTGTCTTTGCAGCTTTTAGGTCCCTCCATAAAATTTTCCTTTCAAGACCAGTGTTTGCAGCATAAACAAAACTACAAAAACACTTAATGTTGCTATGCAAAACCTCAATTTGACATAGAATAGCTTGTTTTGAACAATGAAGGACCTATTAGTTAGTATTTGTATTAGGCCCATTGATGTATTAGGGCTTAGACCATCTTAGTTTATGTCTTGCATTATATATTCGAACCTATGTAAAACATATTAATCAAGGAATGAATTATACCTTCGGTATCACAGCCATAACTATTCTCCTAAAATTTCTCTTAAATCCCACGTATTCTACCCCCAAAATCTCCCTCATCGTCACATCTTTTCTTCTAACCCTAATCACCACCAAATTCGGCTACTATGGACGTGAAAGATACACCAACACCCTCCCCTACCGATAAAATCATCCCCTTTAGCATCCCTAACAAGGTCCCCATTAAATTGGATTTTGAAAAACATAACTACAACTCTTGGAGTTCTTTCTCTCTCATTCATCTTGGAAGTCTCGGTCTCAAAGCACATGTCGAAAACGACACCGCTAGTACTAATCCCGAATGGTGTCTATAACACCCCCAAATTAAGTCGCAGCGGAATAAGGGTCCGGGGCATGTTACTTCAAAGATCAACAACACAAGATATATATATATATATA